>JBBMJZ010030162.1:0-10213 GCA_037833815.1 Zingiber zerumbet
GAAATTTTGGAGGACCACGATGGAGATACAGACCTGCTGGAGTCGACGAAGGGAGGGGAAGCCGGAGTTGCTGGACCTACAAAGGGAGGGGAAGCCGGAGCTGCTGGAGTCGGCGAGATGGCAGAGATGTAAGGGGCATCGCGGGCTGCTGGAGTCGCCGAGATGGCTGCTGGAGTCAACGACACCGAAGGTTTGGGGAGGAAAGGTTTTAGGGCAAAGCACAGTAAAAGCAAGGGGTGTCGCGGGTTTTGGGAGAGCAAAGCACAGAGATGGCGTCGACGGCACCGGCGGAAGCAGCGAGGTTCGACGGGAGGGCTACCGTCGAGTTCGGGAGGGGATGGAGATGGTTGTCGTCGAGTTCGACGGCGACGGCGGAAACAGCGGGGCTCGGTTGGAGTTTGGGTTAGGGCACAGAGAAGGAGTTGCTTTCGGCAAAAAAGGGTCTTCGACGAGTGTTTACACGACACAGAGAGCGCTCCAAAGAGCACGTGCTCTGCATGTTTTTTTTGTCGTTTTCTGAATGGGACACGGGGACAAATGCTCCTTCGGGACAGAGGATCCAAACTGCGAGAAATGTAGCATATCGACCACTGTAGTATCACAAAGCCTAATGCTTAGAAAGCAAGGCCTGATGCTAGCTAGGTAATAACTTAGGATACTTATACGGAATGCTACGAATAGATCTAAAAATAATATGAAAGTTAAAATCAAGATGATATGGTAGTTAAAGTGATGAGACGATAGCTAGCGCATCACTCTTAACAGGGCTTAGCCTCTCACACGACACTAAGACTTTTAATATAAGAACGACCGACTTAAAGGTTGATCGTGCTAGAAAGATTCAGTGCTACACTAGTGAACAACTGACCGACGTAAAGATCAATTGAAATCATAACATACACCGCATAACTCTATTATATACCCGGTATGCCTTTGGGTCAGGCGTAAGCATAGTGTTCGCTCTCAGTATATGGCCAAGCATCTCCATATCCGGGCAGACTCAATAGACATGTCTCTCCATTTAGCGCCAAAACATACAGACTAAACTCGAATGAGCCTGGAGTCGATTGAGTATATGGAATTCAATTCTCTACTTTTTCAATATTACTTGTAAGATGCTATCATACAGTATAATACAATCTTTAATCAAACCGTCACAAGGTCGGTCGTTAGTACGACCCATAGGTCAATCTTATACAATAGTAAGGGGACATTTGAGGCACTCGGATTTTCCTTTTCTTCCCCACCCCCACAATCAAGAACTAATTTAAACATCGAAGGAGCTTTGCTAGATACATTCAGCATCCTTTGACGCATGCTGATCTAGCCAGCTTATCGACTATAAGCTTTGTAGTCATCATCAGTGTCCAGTAGACACTTTGTAGTCAGCATCCAGGATCAAGAGCCAGAACTTTCACTCCATTTAACAAACTGACAAGTGATATTTCACCTGTCAAGTTAGTAAATTTAAGTTAAAACTTATTTATCAGTAACTTATTGGTTCGTCAACCATATGAATACTAATTAGTTTGTTGAATGCTCATATGCAGGTAGAATGTTTTATCAGTAGTAATGCAAATGAAAATTCATTCTCAACTGTACAAAATCTAAAACTTCAAAACAAAGCTATTGAGAAACTTCGAACTATCATAACAAAATCATGCCTTCATTGAACTTGCTTATAACGACCAATTTATAATTGTGTTGTATTTTATTTAAGAATTTACGCATATGTTTAAATTACAGAAGCCACAGATTTGCACAAGCAAAAAAAAAAAAAAACTAGTCAACCATCTATTTGTTAAAACTGTTAACTGAGTGATGCACAACCAATAAGAAACATTAGTTTGAAGATATTTCAGCATATGCTTTTAGTTTAATTTCACATTCACGCATCATTCAGGTTAGTCTGGTGATCAATCTTGTTCTTTTCATGTTGACTGAAAATCCAAACATTCACTTAGCATATTAACATTTACCTCTTAGGCACTTTATTCTTTCATTCCAAGGATTGCATCCATATGCCAACATACCTCTGGATCTGTCAGTAGGTTGCAAGTTTTTGGCTCAATTCAAAAAGCTGCTCGCTTGGAAACTAGCACAGGTGAAAAGAGTGAAACAAGATAATTTGCTCGATAACACGAACCAGACATTTAAAACTTACAGAAACAAAGGTATAAAAACAAGCCAGCAGCAAATGCAAGCAAGGTAGTGGCATTATGCAAAGTCAAAACCAAAGTTCTGAAATATGCAGAAATAGTGCATTTTATTAATCACCGCTATGTATGGTCAATAGGAAAGAAAAATGCTCCAACAAATCAATGGCCAGAGGGGACCATTGTACATGAACATATATCACTTTCTGGATATGTACAAATAGTTCGTTACAAATCACAAATTCAAGATCCAATCTTACTGGAAGAAACAAAATAACCATTTCAATACAATAAGAACTAAAAGTCAAATTCAGACTTAAACTTGAAGCTCATATTAAAAGTTCGCACATTCTCCAACTCAAACATCAAGCTAATAGTAAAATTTCATAGTAGAGTTGGCTTACAGATTATCATGGAGTAATCAATACCATTTTACCTCAGCAGTAGGCAAACATTTGAATTCTGCACAAAATTGATATAACATATAAAGGACTCTGCACAAGTTAGAAATGTATACCTTTGTTTTCAATAAAAAAAAAATCTCTGGCAGATTGGTATATGCAAACTAAATTTATATTAATAATTGAAGAAATTTGGATACAACAGCAAGGTTAACTGGAGTTTTCTCTATTCTGTTGCAGAAATTCAAGGTCCTTCTTTTGCCTTTCTATGGCCTCTTTGGATAAAGATTTTGGCTCTGGATAATTAGTTCTCTCACCTGTAGCTATTTTCTTTACCATAGAACTAACTATTCTATCTATTTCTGTTTTTCCAATAGCAGGGAAAATGGAATTTAGCATATTGCAGAGTAATCTTTCGTCCTCCTCTTCTATTGTATCATTGCCAAAGCAGCAGACATAAATTGCATCCAAAGCTTTTTCGACTCTAATCTCCATTGGAGTTTCAGGAACGACACTCTTCATTTTGGCGCGCCTCTGGACAAGAGTAGAAATCAATTTCAGGCATTATGCATAGTATATATGAGAAAGAATTCTCATTGAAGAATTGATATAACAAAGCAAGACATCACTTGAAGAGCAGCATTCCCTATGCACATAGAGTTGGCAAAACTTATGACAGAATTTGCATGAATTCTGCTGTTCAAAAATTTTTCTAACAATAGTGTGTTTTTAATCTCTACTTGTGAGAATGCTATCAAGCAGCAAACATCCAACAAGAAATTAAAGCTGCAAAACTGATTTGGTATGACAATAAGATAATGATGTGCAGGAAACTTATTTTTATAATAAAGCCACAGTTCGATAGGTTTATCAAAGCTCAGACCTGCTGACGGCATCTGAAGTTCACGACCAATATTATTGCTCGGTATAGAACCCGTCAAGAAAGATGGGCCGTAAGCATTGTTACAAAAGAAACCAAATAAATATTATTATCAGAGAAATATTTCCATCCAAATAAATAAATAGGCAAGTGTTATTAAAGGATAAACAGATGCATGAGTTATGTGAGAAAACACTTAATTCTGCAATAAAATTAAAATATTCATAGCTAATAACAATAACAAGAATCATTGTCATACAATGAGTTAAATTTGATTGTTTATCAACTAAATCAACGGATAACAACTAGCTATGCTGAAGCTCATAGATTTTCTTACTGCACTCCAGTTTAATAATTTCTACATTCCATGATTTTGTTTTGCCAGGCATTAAGCCAAAAAATGTACCAACTTCTCATCGTTTAGGAATTTGCCCTTGGAAGTACTCACAAAGGATAATTTCCCATCGCAACTATGTGAACACAAGGACAGCTGCCGTGTTATCCTCTCCAAACTACCCAACCATACACAGCTAGCAACTAGCCAGCAAGTCCTTCAACTAGCAAATCTAAGAAAAGATATGAATTGATAGTTGCTTCCAGCCGAAAACATACAGAAGCTTAAGATTAGAAATATTTGCAGGCATCTACATTAACATTTCAACTCAATTGATAACATATAATGAGTTATTCCCTCTTTTGCTGAAAGTGACAAGAGTGAAGATATCAAACTGAAGGAGGGTGAAGCTAGAAAAATCACCTCCTTCGCAGCAGTCATTTTAGCAAAGAAAGTCTCTTCTGCAAATTCAATATCATTCGAAATGCGGAGCCTTGCTACCCCTTCCAGTATCTCTTCCGACTTCAAGAGTCCGGCACCAAGTGCAGCCAACCAGCAACACATAAGAACGTAAAGTGGATCCCCTGCCTATGTAAAAGAGGAAACAATTACAACAAAATAGGGGGGAAAAACGAGATTTATGTACGAAGGATTAGATACGAACTCTTCCGCGGCGGTCTTGGAACTCATAAAAGGCTCTGGAATCCATGATGCTGCATTTCTTCCCTACTCGTCGCCGGAACTCAGCGAAGTCGATCAGATCCTCGCCAACGCCGCCCTCGTCGCTCAGAATGCGGGCGAAGAGGCCCACTATGGGGAGCGACCCGATCAACTTGCTGGCGAAGCCAGAGATGGAGTTGGGCTTCCTCTCCATGTAGCCGACGACCGAGAGCCTAGCGGCGCAGCCATAGCGGACGAAGGGGCGGCAGGGCAGGAAGAGGGCGGAGGGTGTCGGTGGTAGGAAGGAGGAGAAGAGGCGGACCGAAGCAAGGGTTGTGGCCGGTGCCCCCATGGCCTTCACTCAGCAATTGGAGCTCAGCTTATCGTTATCCCCTAATGGATCGAACAAGGGGTTAAAGCACCATTTTAACATTGTTGGGGGTTTTTTCATAAAAAAAATATTTTTAAAATTTTGAAATTAAAATTAATTAATTAATCCTGCCGTTTGGCCTCTCCAAAATTTTCATTCCAAGAAATATTTTTTCTTTTGGCTAAAAAATTAAAAAATATATTTTTTTTTAAAAAAAAAGGACATCAATAGAGTGCGATTACAAATTGAAGAATGAGAAGTCACATGAATTTTCCTAATTTCTTGGTTAGTTCTTGAAACATGATGAGATAAAAAGAAAATGACGTTTAGACCTGCTAAAATAACTCTGATATGTTACACAGCCATTTGAAATCTCCCAGGAACACGAAGCAATGGCGCCTGCACATCTCCAGGCTTGCCTAGCTGCCCACAAGCTGCCATCTTATCGTCCCCCCTGCTGAGTCGCAAGAACACGGGGATGCCAGCTTCTGCGAGGACGTTGCGGAACTCAATCATCTTATCCTTTGCGGTCGGCTTGAACAGAGTTCCGCGATGAGGGTTAAATGAGATGAGATTTATCTTGCAAGGAATGCCTCGAACAAGTTCGACAAGCCTCTTGGAATCCTCTATGCTGCCAACGTTAGAACACTAGAATCATGAAAATGGTGATGAAAGTGGAATGATGTCTGTGATAAAATAAGAATAGAAGCAACTCCAACCTGTCATTCACTCCAGCAAGCATCACATATTCAAATAATACTTTGTACTTGTGTTTAGATGAGAGTTCTTCCTTTAATGTGTTGAGGAGGAGGCTCAGTTTGTACTTCCTGTTGATCGGCATAATCCAATTTCTCACCTGCACATACATTCTTAGATTGATAGTCGATACACATACGGAACAACACACCTCAATAAGATTACAAATCAGAGTAGCATTATGAGTTACCTCGTCTGTAGTAGCATTTAGACTAACTGCCAATGCACATGGCGATTCACGGAGAAACCGTTTTAACTGAGGAACAAGTCCGCTGGTCGAAACAGTGACTTTCCTTGGGCTAAAATGGAGGCCTTGGTCATGAACCATTATGGCAGCTGCTTTGATGACATTGTCTATGTTGTGCAATGGCTCGCCCATGCCCTAAATAAAATGATCAAGTTTTCAGAAGAAGCCACATCAAATGAGTGCAGACTTTGAAAAAATATCCACATAAATTGTTCCAATTTGAAAACACCAAATATCAGCCAAATGATGTGATAAGCAATGCTAACTGCTTATTATTAACTTTTTCGAACATCCTAGTAAAAGTTGAAATGGTTTCTTACCCTCCTAGCTATAAGAACACACTGTGCTAATTCAACTTATAATAGTGTTTAGATTTTAACGAGTTAACTTCTTCATTTATTTTATTCTACATTCTTTATCCGATTGTTCAAACCACTGGGATATCTTCTATTTTGTTATAACAGTTCATTCCGGATTAACCTTTCAACAAGAGATGCAGATGCATAGTGATTTTAATAAAAACTTTACGAAATATTCTAGTTCATAAGATTGTGTCCATACCATGAATACCACATTTGTGATGGATCCCAATTCGCTTGTGAATAACCTGCGTGCAAACACAGCTTGTTCAACAATTTCCGCCGTTGACAAATGCCTCTTTAAGCCCATCCTGAGATATTTCAGATACAAGTTAGATTTAGCAATTATCCCAAGTGTGTCCATTCCAAGGTGTCCAAACAAAATATATCATCAGCATGAGCAGACCAGAGTCAATATTAAACAAAAAAAAATAGAAAATGGACGTGCCTCCCAGTGTAGCAGAACTGACAATTCATGGCACAGCCAATTTGACTAGAAACACATACAGTAGTTCTCCCTTCTCTGCAGGGGATGACAACTGTTTCGATCACTGATCCCTCTTCCAACGTGAACAAAATCTGCAAGCTCCTGTGTGATCCAAAATTAATTTTGAATGCTCTAAAAGCAAGCATAAAGCAGGTTTTGAACTGTACATATAGACACTACTGATCAAAATTAATAGATGAAGACAAACTTACCTTTCGAGTTCCGTCTGACGCTGTTAGAACTTCTTTCAGTGACAATGCCGTTAGAGAAACATTTGCAGTCAGCATTTTTCTAAATTCTTTATTTAACCCTGCAAAAATACAAAGTAAGATATACATGGCAGAACAATAATTAAGGATACAACAGCAACAAGATCAATAAGTTTTGTACACAAAAAAGTAATTCTAAATTAAATGTCAATGTGAAGAGCTGATGCAATTGACATAATGCATGTTTTTTTGAGATGGTGAAATAGAAAATTACTTAACGAAAGATCAAAAACAACTAAGTTATTGATGGGACCTGGAGTTGAAATTGGTCTTGATTTGATATCAAAGTGAGACATTCAGGAAGAGATCAAACGGCAATTGTGTTATTTTATGGAGCAACTTTACAATTGTGTCACAGTTATCTATCTTACTTCTTGGGGGAAGTAAACTGAGTTGCAAAAGATTAACTTGCAGAGTAATTGGGAGGAAGTGGATCAATAACGAAATGTAATTGGATCAAAATAAGGCTGGAATTGACTCAGTCAGATTCAATTCAATATGATCAATCCAATACATCCCAGTATGAGATATCATGCTTCAATCCAACCGTCCAAGAACACTTGTCAATGGGACAGAAAAGGAACTCTTACTGATCATTATATGGAATTTGAGGATTTTTTTCATATAAAGAGCACTATTACAAGGGCATACTCAGAACCTTTAAGGATGGATAGATAAGTAAAAATGGTCAGTGACTCCCTCGGGAAAAGGACAACATGTTATAATTTGACAAGCCTGCGCTAGCAGTTGAGACTGAGCAGGATGTGAGCGTGAAGTAAACACAACATGCAAGTGAAATTGCTATAGTGGGATGCAAATGTGAAGCTTTTCGTGGAGCGAATGAGAAAGAAGCTCTACAATGGATGCTAAAAGTTTGTTACTTTTTCATATATACCTTTTTATCATATCCAATGCTTGAACTTAACACTCAGATAAAGAGTAACTTGATTAATTGCTGTTATTTGTTCCGTCAATTGCTATTAAAGACTTGATTCAATTCTGTTTATATTGTGTTTTATAATATTGGGAGAATAAGAGCTCAGTTTATCTTTTGCAATCATGCATCACCTATTTGCAATCATATATCACCAAAATCTTCTTGAGAATAACTTTAGAAAGAGAGAACAACTAAGCTGGAAAAAGTCTAGCGCAAGACCTGTCAATTCATCGCAGCTCTGTGCCCAACTGTTGTTTCCGTAGAGGCATTTCCACAACATCAATGCCTGCCCGGACCTAAATCCTTGAGACTGAACCCAATTCTGCTCAAAAAGTATGTTTTTTTTTAAACCAAATTGATGCGAAATAATAATCTCGAAAGTCAAAGCTTAACCTTGTGAAAAAAAAACAATCATATATTACACACAGCAAAGCAGATACAAAATGATGAACATCAAAAACAAAGTGAGAGTAAGCTTACTTCGAGTTCTCGAAAATCCATCCCCTTCAACGTAACTTTGGAGCTCGCAGGATCGCCTAAACCCAGATACTCGATAAGCGAACAGAAAGTATGAGGATAATTTTATCAAAAGGAAAGCATTAACGATCCGGAGGAGGAGAAATTAATACCGGATTCTTGATGGATCGGCGAAGTCGAGAAGGGGCGACCGCCGGAAAATCTGGAAAAGGATCCTCGTGGCAGATTTAGGCGAGCACTAGCATTTGTAGAAGGAAAGCAAACCAGAGAGGAGAGAGAATAGGCCGTCCATCGAATGAGCACGGCCATGGACAAGCACCGGGAGGAGTAGCCGAAAGGAACGGTGGTGCGGCGGCGGCGCTTTATCTTCATCCAATTCCATCCCTCTTCCTCTCTTTTCATATTTTACGGGCCGGCAATTAGGCCCATTAACAAAATCTTTTACTCGTAAGCCCATTAGCTCAAATTGTACCCGCTCAGTTCTCCGATGTCAATTTCTCATTTGTCCACCAAGAATTATAAATAATGGTATTATGGTGAAATAAGTAGACCAAAATTAAGAAAACACCCCAAAATATTAAAATCATCACAATTCAAAAGTGGCCATATTCTTCAAATAATCAAAGAGACGCCCAAATTTTTAATCTCTGTCATCTTTTACCTTCAGTACTTTCGGATCTCATTTTCATCAAATTCAAAAAGATAAATCTGGTTGAATTTTTTTCCCCATCTATACGAGCATCTGTGTATTCGTGCTCAACAGTGAATGTTATAACTGCATGTTAATGTTAATATCAGTGTGATGCAGCATTAATGCTGTCGTGGTTGGACGTGTTCAATGCTGGGTGCCATTGGATTAAAAAAAAATAAAAAAAAAATAAAATGTGATGCTGTTGCAATGTATTTTTTAAAAATTTTATTTATTTACAAAAATTATAAATTCAAATCTTAAAATTGAATAAAATAGATAAATAATAAAATATGAATGTATTTTTTAATAATATTATTATTTATTTTTTAAAAAAATAAATGAAATATTTTAAAATATATTTAAAATATATTTATTTAATATAATATAATTTTAAGATGATTGAGTATACTGTTGAACATATAAATAATGAGTATTAATATTAAAAGAAATATGGATGAAAGAGATATATTGTTATAATAAGTATGTGACAGTGTACCCATGTTTTTTTTTTTTGTTGAGATGGCGAATATTATAATGGGTTAGCATTGTGGATGCTCTAACAATACTAATCTCAATTAGTACGGTCAAATAGATTAAAGTGATGAGATAAGCTTATCTATAAAAAAATCTGACGGAGTGGGACGGGATGGGATGGTCAAACTATCTTGGTAGGTTAGAAATCTCCAATCCAATCTAAATGGCAGATTAAGCGGCTAACACTTGCAAACATCCCGGCTATTTAGTTAGGCACAACCATCCCGTCCGATGAGTCGAGAGTAAGTCCATTGACTTTTTTACTTTAATTTTTAAATTTGAAAGTTTTTTTTTCTATTCTGCAGGTCAACCTAGTCCATCATGAGGCCATCCGTGTGGATCACGGACCCAAGTGGATGAGTCTGTATTGATTCGTTTTAAAATGAATTGATAAAATATTAATCGTCCTGGTTAAATCAATTAAACTATCCTAATATAAGTTTTACACTAAGATTTATCAATCATCCCCTTCTACAACTACTCAGGGTAGATGGGGCTTCGAATCTCTCATTACATATATCATATGGTCACGATGTTTGAATTATTTATAATGTTGGATAGTCTATTGAAATTTACATGTACTTTTTAGTGATTGATGTAATCTATCTGTATTTTTTAAATTTATTTTTTGTAATTGATATCTTGATGGGATGGA
>JBBMJZ010030195.1:0-10211 GCA_037833815.1 Zingiber zerumbet
TATTTAGAGGAATGAATCCGTGGGTCCCACCTTCATTTCCCCAAACCAAGCACAGGTTTCATTCCATTCCCATTCCATTCCCATTCCAAACCCCCCAAACAAGCACCCCCTAAATATCAATTTGACCCAATATATTAAGAATAGTTATTTTGAATATGAATTAATTTTTCAAATACATTCATGTTCAAAAAATTATTGTTCTCAATATATTGAATCAAATTAATATTTGATAGTATTTTTACAATAAGGAGAACTAGATGAACATATAAAAATTAGTTCCATGTCATTTTGAAGTCTGACAAAGACCGGCTAATAGACCTAGAGACCTCGAAATAATATGAAATCAGTTCCTATATATTTGTCTAGTTCTCCTGATTGTAAAAATATTATCAAATATCAATTTGACTCAATATATTGAGAGCAATTATTTTTTTTTGAAACTATGGTCAAATGAACTTAAATAAAACTAATTTATGTTCATTCAGTAAAATTGGTTGATGAACCTAAATAACTCAGGATGAAGTGAAACTAGATCCTATGAGTTCTTCTAGTTTTTATTATTATATTCATGCCCTTAAACATCAATTTGACCTAATATATTGAGAACGGTGATTTTTTTAATATGGATGTGCTTGAAAAATTAATTCGTATTCAAAAGATTACTGCTCTCAATACATTATGTCAAATTGATGTTTGATAGTATTTTTACAATCATAAAACTAGATGAACATATAGAAACTGATTTCGTGGCATTTTAAAGTCTCTAGATCTATCAGTATGTTTCGACCATATTAGGTCAAATTGATATTTGATAGCATTTTTATATTCAAGAGAACTAGACGAATACATGGGAATTGGTTTTATGATGTTTCGATATCTCTAGGTTCATTAGTCAATTTTGACTTAAACTAGTTGATGGACCTAGATACCTCGAAATGTCATAAAATAGTTCATATGTGTTTGTTTAGTTCTTCATATTATAAAAATACTATAAAACATCAATTTAACCCAATATATATTAAGCAGTGATTTTTTGAACACAGATTAGTTTTTCGGACACATTCGTATTTAAAAAATGATTGTTCGAAATATAGTAAGTAAAATTGATGTTTGATAGCATTTTAAAATTAGGAGAACTAGACAAATATATAGAAACAGATTTCATGTCATTCAGAAATCTCTAGGTCCATCAGTAAATTTTTGTCAAACTTACCGATGAATTTTTTAAACACACGGAAAGGAATCAATTCGATTGAAAAAAAATTAGTCGATTGATTCTTTTTTCTAGTCGAATTGATTTAAGAACAAAGATAAAATAGAAGGTGGATACGTGATTTAATAATTTAAAAACTATAGTACATGATTAAGATATTTTAAAAACTTATCTAGGGGATTCAATAAAAAAATTGATCTTAAAATACAAGACAATGTCCATTGGTACAGTTGGTAATTATATGGTTTGTTTCCATAAATTTTGAATTTAATTTTTAACAGGTATAAAATGTCATGGCCGATCTTTCCCGTAAATAGTAATTATGTTATGGTAAAATATTTTCTGTGATTTATTTACATGCATCTAATCGAGAAACCAACAATATTGGACCGTTATCACTCTAATTAAATAGAAGACAATGAGATAAATCACTAAAAGCCTATGATACCTTGCTAGTGTCCTCGCTGGGATGAGTTATGGAAGCAATCAATGAAAATGATCTTGACTGAGCTTTTCAATCTTAATTGATTACTTCTATATCCCTCCAGAAGTAACACACTAAGATATACAAAAAGTGAAGGGTGTTATCCTATCCGATCATCCGTCTGCGACGCACGTCTACAATTAAATGGTTGAGGCATCCGAAAATGATTTGAACATCCTGAGTGCATTCATTTATTGGCGCCCTTGACCATTCAATCGTGGATGGACGATCGGATAGGATATCAATTCCATACAAAAAGTATAAGTAAAATTCATTCTGTCACTCTATAAATAAAGATTTAACCTTAGATAAAAACACCAATAAAATGTTGGGCAAAAATTAAAAGGGTACCTATCATTTATAAAATCATTAGACGAACGTTCCATGTTCAATTAAAGTTAAAATGGTCATCCCATTTAACACGAATTATACAATATATTGTTACATTATCTGATCATCTAACCATATAGAAATTAGCAACTAGCTTCTACCATACAAGAGTAATTTTATATATTTTGATTTTGCTTCTACAAGTGATAATATGATTAAAACAATATTTAACAAGTAAAATAAATGATAAAGATTTTATGACACTCATTACAATTCAAATGAACATTATTTGATCACGATCAACAATGTAGAGGATAATATATAGCTTCTAACTTCTACACGTTGTAAAGACTAATTGCTAGCTTCTATAATGATGACTTTATATCATTTTGATTTTATTTTGTTAGTGATAACATGATTAAAACGGTATTTTAACGAGCAAACACAAACATGTAAACTCCATGATACTCATTATATTTCAAATAAATATAATCTAATCATGATACAGCATGTATAAATATCATATAGCTTTTATAATATGTAGCAGCTATCTACTGTAAAAGTTAATCAATATCTTCTGCACATAGAAATTGCTCGATAGCTTATACATCAATATGAAATCTAGAAGTATTTTTGAGATAAAATTATGACAGGGACGTCTATTTATTTAATTTTTTTAATTTAGTTTTCTTAATTTGAGACGGTCTTTTTGATTTTTGTCCTATAATGTAATAAGAGATTTTTTTTTCAAAATAAAATATGATCTTACTACAAAAACATACCTCGCTAGATTTTATCATAAGAAAATCTAGCCTGCAAGTTATTACGTTCACGTGTTTGCTAGCTATCAGAGTATAAACAAGGGCCAGTTTCTGAACCATATCATTCATACATATAATTGAATTCCTCTTCCCAAAAATATAAAATTTAGCTGAGCCGGGCAAGTAAAACCACACAAGCAGCAGCTACATTTGATAGGCAGTACATCCTTCAAGCACATGGACAGGTTAAGACGTAGACAATAATAAATATGTCCTACAGAGTAACGAAAGATATCCATTTCACTTCAAAAAATAATAAACATAAGTTCTGGCGAAAGTAATTGCACAAAAAAGAAAAGACACAAGGAATTTGCTTCAGAAAGATATCCATTTCACTTCAAACAATGACCTCCAATCAAGGCATATGCCCTACAGATTAACGCCACAAAGACAAGAAGGAAAAAGGTTCTTTGACTATTGGGTTCTTTTTTTGTACAGCTTATGGAGTGGGACCAAAATTGTAATATCAACAAAGAGCTACTGAAACCAGCTACAACCCCACGCTAATACCATTGATGCATGCAAAAGCAAATAGAGTTGTTGGTTTCAAAACATGATCAGCCTCGCAAAAATCAAAGTCATATCCAGTGTTGATTTTCAAATACCCAATTGAACACCGGATGATCTCATCTGTTGTCCTGACAGTGCCAATCCATCTCTAACTGGGACTACAGGGTCAAAAGCTATTAGATTGCAAGCACCAAAAGCCATACGCTGACACACCACCACCAACAATCGAACCATTTTCTTCATTTCAATCATAATCCTCCTTGGAAGTCAAGGTCAAAAGAGCAAATGCATCACAGTCAGAACCATGGATAATTTAGCGTCACTATATCTTTGTCAATAGCTATTCTCTAGCAATCAGAGCAGAAATTGATCAATCAATTTCACCTTGCTCAGCACCATTGGCAGTAGCATCTTTTTGCTCTATATCTTCATCCTCTTCGTCATCAACCTTTATGTATAAACCAAGCTGCTCCAATGGGTTGCTTCCCCCAAGTTTAAAACCACTGATACCTTGTGGCGAGTGATCTGGGCTTGTCTCACCTACTGAACTAGGTAAATGTTCACCAGGAGCAGTCTTAAGTATTTCCAAATCTTTAGGAAATAGACTGTTTTCATTGATCTCAACAGTTTTCTCCATCTGCAAAATATGCAAGTGTCTGTGTGGCAGGAAAAGATGAAATAAAAACCATATGCGCCATTTTGTGCTCATAGCAAACGCTTGCCTGTGATAAGGCTTGTCGAGCTGCTTCCCTTTCAAGCTCCCTTTTGCGCTTGGCTTCTGCAGCAGCTTGTGCTGCGGCTTCTGCTTCAGCTAGCTGCCGAGCCTCTTCAGCAGCTTTAGCTTCAGCTTGCAGCCTAGCTTTCTCTGGTCCCCAAGTAACAGAGTGTTCATACATGATACTGGACAAAAGCATGAATTAAGCAGGCCTCGCTAAATGTATGATACCTTCTCTTTGTTGCCTCTCAAGCTCTTCTCTTTCCTGTCGAAGCTTCTCTGGATCTCTCTTTTCACCCTAAATCCAAATTGGAAAATGGTAAATGAACTGTAAAACACATCAATGGAGAAGGACTAGGAATGCAACAATTTTCAAGTTATGAATCCAACCTGGTCCAGTGTCTTCTCTCGAGCTTTAAGAATTGTGTCAGCAAAGCGATTTTTTAGCACAGCTTGTCGATAAAGCTTTTCAGATGAAGCATTATTCCCTATGTCCCCAAATAAAAGTTAATTTACTTGCAACCTCTGTTACACTCGAATACTAAAAAAATGCATCTTTTATCATTTCATTGTATTTACCCTCCAAGTTTTGTTCGGCCTCAACAGAATCAAGTCTTGGGTAAGGATCTTCTAGTTGTTGATCTGTTCTATTTGGAATTCCTGCATGAAACAGACACTATATGCTACAGGACCCAAGGATATTAAGCAGGATCTATTGTTTGCTTCAAATTGATATGTATGGTTTTCAAGTTTTACAATGGAGAATTTTGGAAGGCAACAATTGTTACTCACTGCTTCCATCATTTTGATTTGACAAATCACTTCTATCTTGGTTCAATGCTTGCCTAGATGGTATTCTTTTCTGCATCCATAAGAATTTTGCAATAAGTATGGAATATTAATGATGGTTACAAAACATATAATATACCAATTCAAATCAATTTTATAATGGATCCTGAAATACCTTCATATCCTTCACAGAGCTTGCAACTTTGATGTCTGACTCCCCTTCTGAGGAACTACCAGATTCGGAATCTGCCAAAACAATAAAAATTATAACAATGTAATATACTTTGCAGGGAAACAAACATCTGGATTTCTAACAAAAATAACATTTTATTTAAAAATTATAATATTCAAGATGTATTCGTTTCTCCGTGCTATAGTTTGAGGTTCAAATATCTATTAACTTAGCTTTAGGACAGCAAATAATCCATGCTCTACCTTGAATGAAATAGATGAGCTTGAGCCAAGCTCGACCTCAACCAAATTCAAAGTTTTTGTTTGAGCGTATTTTCTTAACAAACTATTGAGCATGAACCAAGTGTATCATACTCATCTAGAGGCAAGTTGTGGTCATACTTGAGCTAAAATCTGACTCGACAAATGAAATTCACTAGATATATACATCAATCCTTACAAGAAAAGCCTAGTTCACTTGCTGTTACATACATGGCTGAATGGTAAAAATGACCAACATATTCTAACAAGGATAGAGGTACATTCAGAGGTTTAATTCATACAATAAAGCCACCTCTTCAAGAAGGATTTTCAGAAATTCCTTATCCATCAACCAGTCAAACAGGCAAATTCAACTATTTGTCTTAACTTCAAAAGTGTCAAAACAGCTGAGTGCAGACCAATCCTCAAGCAGCTTTGCAGTGTGCATTCAGTTATCTTTCAAAGAGCTGAAATTAAAATACCAGACTGGCAAAATGGGCAAGCTCAGAAAAGACATAATGTGTGTTCAAAATGGGCTCCTCCAGAAAGGGAGAGACAGTATGGAAAAAGAACACCACCTTCTCAGCCCTTTCAAAGTTCTAGTTCCCTGAATCCAGTTCCAAGTCTGGGTCTTCTTCCTACCAATGTCATTCCTTGATGCTAGGAAACTCTGATAGACACCGGAAATGCACACATGGGCTTTGGAACTTCAATGTTGTTCAACAAGAAAAAGGTAAAAGGGATACAGACCTAAAACAAGTCAATTTAGCTTCCTAGATAGGATGCTAACTGCTTACTAGCACATAGGAACTCGGCTAAACCATTGTGCTTAGTCCAGTAAGCTTTGGTTGGATTTCTGAAACTCGTTTTTTGGCTTGTGAGCTCTTTTCCACATCTAGGTCATTTAAATTGTTAGGACTGGATAGCAAGATAGAGGGAGTAAACGTTCCTTGATTTAAAGCTTACAAATGCTAGCTGAAATGTTAGCTTGGTTAGTTCATACAAGATACAGTAACAATAAAAGAAAACATTCGTTGATCATCCAACTTAAGACAACTAAGCAAGTCTCAAATGATAATGCATATAAGTCGACTTGTCATTACCACAAACTACAAGCTGGTCCAGTCGACTAGTCATTACCACAAACTAAATCAAACCCCAAAACTCCTCATTTGAGGTTTGGGGTTTTACTAATCGACTAATTCAATCCGAGTAGATATATTGGATAAATCTGTTGTCGGTCAATTGTACCAGATAGCCATGCACAAAAACCCTTTAGTATGACAATTGTTGAGTCCTCGACTCAACCATCAGTTGATTGGTGCCTAATACTAGTCAGCTGCTACATTAATTCCGACCACTTCTAATGTTGAATCCGCCTATGTTAAGATCTACCCTCACCCAAGTATATATCTTGCCTCGAAGTCATCTTTTGTCAGCCCCCATGTACTTCTAATGCACCCAAACTGTCATCTCATCTCACCTAAAACTTTCAAATCTAAAAGTTTCTACAAGACATAGTAGACTCAAAACTTGTACCAACAACTACTCATAATCGTGGTCGTTAATTGAAGTGTCAATTTGTTTCAGAAATATACTAAAAATTCATAGACTCGAAAATTCATGAAATGGACCACACATTTATTTTAAACCAATTTATCAGGGAAAAATAATTTTTCATAAAAAACTATCCTAATTTTTGAAATTAATCAAAAACTCAAATTTTAAAACCATGCAATTGTGTATGACTTTCAAAGCTCTTGTTTGGAAATCTTATGATTGAAACAGAATCCCTTAATTTTCAAAATATTAAGTTGTGTTTTTCAAAATAAAATGTACACTATAAATACATTGGTGATCCTGATGATTGGTCAATTCTCACTTTTTGATACCATCTATGGATCATCAAGATGCCTCAAGCAATGTGAATCATTAGTTTCATCCTAACATCTCATCACATGATATCAAGTGTCCAATACAAAAATTATGGTATTCCTATAGTTTTGTTGTGAAATGCAAATGAGGTATCTTTACTATTTGTGCATGCCATCCTGCCCGTGCTAAGTATTAAATGATGTGAAGTGCATTTCACTATGGTTAACTATCCTAAGATACTTTTAAGAGGTAAGAATTGATTTAGGCAGCCAAAATATGTTGCGCCTAACCGAATTCACCAAATATTCCTTTGGGATGCATCTCCTAAACACCAATTTTGCCTTTGATTACCCCCTAGCAATTAGACAATGGTAAGTCTTTTATTTTGGCACACTTTGTATCCTAATCCTTTCTTGCTATAATTTACTCTTTGGCTCCTTGTGATCATGTTTAAGGTGTTTGCGCTAATTGTAAATTTATCTAGAGGTAGTTTAAGATATCTTACTTGTTCCCACAACCCCTTGTTTTCTTCCTCTAATTTTTTAAAATTTCCAAAAGGAGCTACATCTAATCTATTCTCCAAAATATTAACAAGGTTCTTCAAATGAATATTTTTCTTTTTTCCTTTCTATAAAGATTGAGTTGAACTAGAAATTGCATCAATTAAGTCATCGGTAGGTATGTTTCACACCTCACTTACCATGTCATAGGATCTAGATGAGTGGGCTCCCCCTTCACTTGAGCTTCTTTTTTCTATTCACGTCATCATCAAATGTCATAAGTGCCAGATTAGTCCTGATACTCATTATCCTTCTTCGAATGATGATAAGCACGAGGAAGCGATGGATGTATCATCTTATGTTGCTTGCAAATTCATCTCCCCAACCTTCTATCCTCCTACCTTGGCTTTTCCTTTTTCTTTTCTTTATTTGTCTTCAACAAGAGGCATCGGCCTCTTATACAACCTTCTTCATGGAAATTGAAGCAACTAATACTCTTTTAACTTTTCTTCTTCCTTAGCATCCTCCTCTCATCTTTTTTATCAAATTTTATAATTTTAAAAGCTCTACATATGGTTGTTACCTTGTAAGACTCTTCATTGCTACTCATGCATGAATATGATAGAGGGGTTGAGAGATATCATACATAACTACAAGATGGTTGAAATGGAGAAGAAATTCAAGTGTTCTTATGATCATAAAGTATCTCTAAAGATTAAAGGGAAAGGGAAGTTTCTACTATGATATATGAAACAAAATGTTTGACTACTACTCAAGCACACGAGTAGAAGATGATGAGAATCACAAAGATGAGAATATCAAGGTGGATGTGCAGGCAAAAAAGGATGAACAAGATAAGAAATCAAAACATTAGAGAAAAAGTTAAAGTTGTACCTATTGAGGAAAAACTCTAACAGAAGCATCTACGATAGTATAGATATGTACTTAGATAATCAACAAATACTCCGGTTAGGTAATGTAAAATCATGACAAATACACACATTAAATAGAGACGAGGAAGACCAAAGAAGACTTACTTAACAAAAATAAAACAAAACAATTTATTTAAATATATATGATGATATAATAATAGATAGAGTTCAATAACGTAGGAGAATCCATATAGCCGACCCCAACTTGCAGGATAAGAGTTGGTTGCTATTGTTATTGTTGTTGTTGTTATCACAAGAGTCACTCTCCTTGGTTGATATATCTCTATTTCCTCCAACACAAACCTTGTTTCATGCAATTCCATAGTTGTAAAAAAGCCTGCTAAACTACATTCCTTAATTTGACACACAAAAGGAATCAACCATAGACATCCATTGTGAAGTTCTGGGGAAGGCATTTACAACCCTTCTAAGCATGTCACAATTCAAATTCATCTCTCCAATGCTCATCAACTAATCAATTTCTTGATCTGTGCATGTAAGCTTAATATCTTCTCCCCTTTCTCCAATTTTAAATTGTAAATTTGTGATCTTAAGTCTCTTCTAGCCAATTTTGTTTTTGTCATTCTCTCATGAATTTTTACTAACTTCTCTTATAGCTCCTTTGCAAACTCCACCATCCTCCACTCCTTCACTGATCTCCACGAACCTCAAGCCATTGAGTATCCATCGACCTTGGCCGATTGCACCAACAAACTTATCTAAATGAACAAAACAACCTTAGACTAACTCTGCCTATAATTAATGTTGTATCAGAAGGAGAAAAAACTAAGTTCGGAATTTTTAACTCTTTCCTCACTAAGGGTTTGAATAATTGGTTCCTTTTATTTTTAGTAGGAGACCTCCCTTGGAAATTAAGACACTTGCCTTTATCAGACTCCCTCACTAAAGAACTTTAGCTTCCAATTTTAATCTCCTTTTGTGCTAGTACTTCCATATAAAGTACCAAGTACTTCCACTGTCAATCCCCTACCTAACAAATTCCATAACAATAAGAGCTTTCAGTGCTTCTATTCCGATTACAGTGTCAGGAGATAAAGAAAGATATGAGAGATCATTTCCATCGGATTCCATATAAAGGGATGGCATGGAGGTGATGGCTCAATGGTAGTATCAAATTGGATAAAAAGATTATCAATAAGTAATTTTGTAATTTAATATAAATAAAATTCAAAAAAATGCTCCAAATAATATATTTGAATAAAACATATTCTCCTTGGAGGAAAAATTGTAATTTCTAATTGAAATAGGTCCTTCTGAATTTTAAAATACAGAAGAGTTCTCGATGAGCATGTTTAGTATGTGTGAAGATTTGTTTTAACATTTCATTAGCAGGCCTACTTCGGCTTTAAGTATAATCCTTCTCATGTTAGATAACATACAAATAATTAAATTACATTTAAGTTTCTAGGCATATATTATATATCTTGAGCTTTAATAAACGAATTTACAAACATTGTTCTTCAACAATTCATAAACTTTACTAAATGAGTCTACAAAAAGTACTAAATTCACTTTGTAATACCCCGGTTCTGAGATTCTGGTTAAGTATGGCTTAAAAGGTTAGATGGTACTATCCATATCACCAAGGT
>JBBMJZ010030205.1:0-10211 GCA_037833815.1 Zingiber zerumbet
TTTCATTATTAGACACATATTAAAGTTAGTTTTAAAATAAACCTGCATTCGTCGCTTCCAAAAAATGAACTCCCCCTCGAACGTTGGTGGATAGATGTTAGCTCCGACCATTTCGTTGCTTCAGTCAGCGGTTAGTTCTTCTGAGGCGTTCTGGCTCTGATACCACTTGTTGGGACCGATTGGCCGGCTAGAAGGGGGGTTGAATAGCCCTTGAACAAAAATAAAAACAATACCCTTTCTCAAACTCTAAAGAAACACTTGCATAAATTATAAAAGCAATAAACTAAAAGGAAGAGGCACAGATGCTTACTTGGTTACAACCAGGGAGATTGTTAATCCAAGGAAGTTGAAGCGTACTAACTATCTCCTTCAGGTGAAGAAGCCTCTTATAGCATTTAAGCACAGAAAATGAAGAAGCTAAACTATGAATGAAGCGTACAAGTGTTGAATATGCAATTGTTTGTCTGTTGTCTAGCTTCTAGACCAAGGCTGTATTTATAGCCTTGGTCGAGGCGCTTGGAAGAGTTCCAGGGGTCTGGGAGGGGATAAAACTTTATCCCCAATGCGACGGTCAACGCCCACGTCGAACTTGATAGATTTTTGATTCCGGGCGCCCGAACCCTTAAGGCAGTCCGGGTGCCCGGAATGGGTTAGGGCGCTCGAACCCTAAAGTCAACAATGTTGACTTTTTTGATCCGGGCCCTTTGCTCCGGTTCAGCTCACGTCGGTCCGGGACTTCTCGTCTGCCAACATACTCATTCGCATCTCTTCATCCCTAAGATGCACCGAGCCTATCGGCTCTCCCCTGTGTCGACCTTCTTACTAGTTGCGTCTCTTGCTCCTCAAACAATCTTCTGCTCTGGCTTCTCGTCCCTCAGAAACACCGTACGCTTCCTTCTCATCCGCCGATGTACTCTTCCATATCGCCTCATCCCTCAAACGCACCGAGTCTGTTGGCTATCTCCCGTATCATCCTTTTCCCTAGCTGTATCTTCTGCTCGATTTCCTGTGCTCCTAAGTTCCTGCACACTTAGACACAGGGTTAAAACACCACAGGACTTATCTTAACTTATTTGATCACATCAAAACAACCTTCGGGTTCCAACACTTACTCTTGTAATACCATTTTCCCCTACACTCAAAGAAAATAATGTGTTTTTTATTATTACAACCTGAAATTTTTATACCTTCACATGTAGGGGTGGCACTTTCTTCATTCGATCTGGATGTAGAGGCTTCTTTTTGCTCCGATGCCAATGATCTACACTTCCCCTCAATCCTTGAGGTGGATGCCTCTTAACTTTCTTCATCCTTGGATGTTGAGCATCTCTCAACTATTGGTGCAATTGACACTAATGATCAAACCTAACTTTTGATGAATGACAAATAGATTAAAGTTAGATGTTATGTGATCTAACATTTCTACCAAGTGTGCAAGACTTAATAGATCTGACACCAAGCTAAAATCTATCTAGGTCTGGAGGATTTGATAGCTGGTGTAGAAGTCCAGATAGGTCAAGGAGTGACCCAATATCTGGTGGAAAGTCCGGCTGGATCCACGGGACCTAACATCTAGCCGAAGTCCAGTTTGATCTGCTAACCTGACATTTGGCGGGAAGACTTGGTGGGCCAAAAGAGAGTCAAGTGATTTTGCGTGGTAAGTAAGGTAAGTCACTCGAGTAAAGTGTCTAGTGAGGATGAGTCTCATTTAGGGACTTTAGGCACATGTCCACTTTAGGTCTATTTTAGAAACATAGAGTGAGACCGTGATTAGATCCTGGTCTCAAGAAGATATGATCTAATTAATAATACTTATATAAATTGTGCTAACTTTATTTTACTAGTTAAATATTTTTCTGTTAGCCTAACAAATATTTTTACAAGAGCAAAAACTAAGTTAAGCCTCAGATGAACAGTGCTCGAGGTGTCTCGAAGGGTCATGGAGGTGCCCATAGTGGCATGGAGGTGCCTTGGATTCAGCAGAGGTGCCATCATGTGGATGAAGTTCAAGGATAAGCTTCTCGCTGTAGGGAGGCACCCTGGAGAGTGCTTGAGGTGCCTCAGAGTGCTTTGGAGGTGCTTCGAAGAGCATGGAAGGTGCTCTCAAATGGATAGAAGCCGAAGCTCACGTATTTTATCATGACCGAAGTGTATGGGATTAAACTTCACGTTGGAGGTGCCTCCTATGAACTTGGAGGTGCCCTCAATACTCTTTGAAAGAGCAGTTCGAGCAGCACAAAGAAATCAACTCAATTACAATCTTCAAATGATTCCTCTGCTGCTTCAACTTTGCTTTGTTGGTGTGCTATTGCTATGAGACATCCAATTGCAGCCAGTAGACTGACACCGACACACAAGCCCATTCAAACTCTACTTCTTTCAGTGTTGGTAACAATTTAACATTTCTGTACATCTTTATTACTTGTAAAAGGAAAGTGTAGGCTGTTAGACTTTCCCGTTTCTCGTACGAGTATTTGATTCCATCTTCTGGCAGTTTTGAAAAAGATTTTTAGTGGATTACCCCGATAAGGTCTGAGGGATCATGGGTCTTGGAGTAGGAGTCACCGAAGACTCTGAACCAAGTAACTCCTTGAGTTCTTGTGGTTGTGTTCTGTTTTTAGTTTTCCGCTGCGTACTCATTTTGTAATATTAAAAAAGATAGATTGTTAAAAGTCATGTGATTCACCCCCCCTCTCACGTGTGCACTGATCCTACATCAACATCCAAATCCTCATGCATATGAAACAAAGAGTTTCCCTGTTTACCTTTGTAATTACACTCCATTGAGGATGGATCTTCATGGAGCTTCACCAATTTACTCCATAGCTCTTTGGTATCTTCATAATCTACAATTTGGCTCAAAATATTGTTTGATAATAAATTGACCAATAATTTTGCCACTTTGTCATTGACCTTGTATCTTTGGATTTTCTCCTCACAACATTTGCTTCTCTTGATGAGTTTGCCTTTGCTATCACTTGGAGCTTGAAACCCCTCCATTAGAGCAAACCATTGCTCTATCTCCATCATCAAAAAAATTTCAATCCTTGATTTCTAAAGATCAAAGCTTGACTATATGAATGGTGGAGTTGCTCAAGTATCAAATCTGAGTCTATCTCGGAAATTCATCTTGAAGTTGAGTTATCTAGATAATATCTTTGACTTATTGACTTTAGGGCTTCAACTTCTTCTTTTTCTTCTTCCTCTAGCTCATTACCCTTTCCAGCGATGAGTCTGATGAAGAGAGACCTTGCTCTGATACCACTTGTTGAAACAAGGGGAGCTAGAGGGGGTGAATAGCTCATTTGCTTCAATTAAGATGATTTACAATGGAATACTTGAAGAGAAGAACTCTCCAATTCTAACAAAAGGATTTATTTAGTTTCCACCTCCTTGAGGTGACTAATCTAGGAATCTGGTCCTCTCTCACACATACACTATGAAAGAGTTCCTTCTTGGAAACAATCTAGAGGCGGAGAAGCCTCTTACAAGTTCACAACATGAAATACACCAAGAAGAGGAAAAACAAATACAATGAAATCTTACACAAGATTGCAATAATAAAATCTTAGGTTTCTCTCTTCTTGTTGCTTGAATCTACCTCTTGGTAGAAGTAAATGCAACAACACTTAGCTCCAAGAACTCCTAAGAACTGGCGTTGAGTGTTGTTATAGAGAACGGTCATGGAAAACTCTTTTCTAGGATTACCTTGAGGGCCTTAATCACTTAAGCAAATATTAAGTGATTACCACGCCAGTAACCTACTCAAAACCTACAAAACGGTTGTATTTCCAACCTTAAGCGATTAGCCTAATTACTTAAGTCATGCTTAATTGCTTACCCTAAGCAATTAGGCATCCTTCTGTTCTATCACGAGAACAACCATAAGTGATTAAGCTTTCCTACTTAATCACTTGCCACAGCTAAAGTGATTAAGGGAATTGTTTCAGTACCTTTCTATTTCTTCACATAAAGGATCTTAATTGATCACCCTAATTTCTTAAGGCTTGTTGAATCGCTTACCCTAAGCAATTTAGTAGCTTTCTGTTCCCTCATGTTAACAACTCTTTTAAGCGATTAAGCCCCTACTTAATCACTTAAGCTCAGTGGGAATCACTTAGCCTAAGCGATTATGATACCCTAACTTGCTTAACTTAAGCCTAGGGTTCCCTTTTCCCAATATTTGGTTAATTGTGGCCTATTAAGACCTCTCATTGCCTAGCATCCGGTCACCCTTGACTTGATGGGACTTCTCCATAAGTGTTCAGTCAATCCTTTGATCCACTTAAACTTTTCTCATTATGCCAAGTGTTTGGTCCTCCATGACCCACTTAGACTCCCAAACACCAAGTGTCCAGTCAAAGTTTAACCCACCTAGATTTTCCAATACCTAGTTTCACTCACCAGGACTTTTCACCATTTACCTTCACTCATTAAAATTTTTCCACCTAGCTTCACTCTCCAGGGTTTCCTCACCGCATAGCTTTGTAGGATCATTGCGCTAGAGGGGGGTGAATAGAGCTCATCACTATCACATTGGTTTAAAAACAATCAGAGAGAGTAAACACAGCGGAGATAAAGAAACAAAAAAAATTGCAAACACCAGAATTTACTTGGTTTGGAGCCAATGATGACTCCTACTCTAAGGCTCACATGTGAGAGTGCTTTCGTTGGGCAATCACTATCAGTTTGAAATAATACAAGTAATGATTTATAACTTTTTGAAGAACTAAAATAAAATATACCAACGATCTATAGATTTGAAGAATTAAGCCTTCGATCATCAGACCAGTGTTTGGGAGTCCTGGAAGCGTTTTCTGAGCAGTGCACAAGAGCAGAAGATGATTAGAATGTTGTATTTGAGGTATTGGTTGAATGCTACTTTTATAGACTGTTCTGGGCACCTGTATCCCTTCATGGTGCCTGGACCATGTCGTAGGCCCATCCAATCAGCATGCTCCAGCTTGGCGATAAGATAAAGTTTGGCATTCTGGGCACTCGAAGCTACTCCGGGTGCCTGGACTGTGAAGGTGCCTGCCTAAGCACCTCACCCTAGCAGAAGCTTCCTAGGCGCCTGGACCAGCTCCAGGTGCGCAGACTCTGGGCATCTGAACCCCCTCATTTTGCTACTTCATTTTCCTACAAAATAAGTTTAGTCTAGGCAATAATATGTAATGAAATATAAGTTTTAACAATTTTTGGACTGTCCATTCCTGACTTTGAGTTTCGTTGAAACTCTAGGTCGAACCGACTCCTACTATTCTCTCTTCGGGGAACGCGTCCTCAACTACTCCTCTCAAGAGAAATTACCTTTCAATAGATCGGTCCTTCAGACTGCCTAGACTTTTACTTAGCGTCCGAGACTCTAGGACTTCATACTGAACATCTGCTCTACGACCCGCCCATACTTCCACCTGGTCTGTGACCACGAGGATTTTCACCTAGAGTCCTTGACTCTAAGATTTCACCCAAAGTTTTTAACTAGCCAAGACTTTGCCCAGTCCCCCGGACCAGGACTTCGTTGCCTAACCATAGTTAGAACTTTCCATAACCTAAGTTTACCTCCCCTTAGGACATAGGGTTACCTCCCCCTAGTATTTTCCACCTTTCTAGAATCCACTAGGACTTTTTACCTAAGAATACTTAGGAATTTCCTACAAGTTCAATCACACTTGTTAGACAACAAGTAATCTTAACTTTGAATCTTTTGCTTTTGGTGCTCTTTGCACCAACAATCTCCACATTTTTTATTATGGTAACCTGGTTCAAAGTTAAATAAAGCATAACAAAAATTAATGTAATACAAGGAATTATAGCATAAACATAAGTAAAATAATTTGATAAAAAAATTCTCCCTTATGCTCTCCCTTAATAAAAAGTTATATGTTTAACCTAACTTAACTTTAACATTTCTTTCCCCCTTTGACATACATAAAAAAAATACTACGTTAGAGAGAAAATTAATTTGTAAAGATAGTTTAAAAAAATCTAACTTTTAATCTCTTTCAAAATTTTAAATCTAAGCTCCCCTATATTCATCACTTTATACAATTTTAGCTTAAAAAAAAAATTACTTAGCTTTGAAAAGGATTTAAAACACTTAGTTAAGTGCATAGCTTTAGAAATATTTTTGAAAAAAAAGTTTAAACTTGCTTTTTCAAAAAATGATTTAAACTTTCTTTTCAAAAATAGTTAATCCTTAAAAAAAATTAACTTCCTTTTTCAAAAATACTTTGACCTCTTTTTTTTCCAAAATAAATAACTTTCAAATTTTAAAAAATACTTTAACTTAAAGAGATATTTAATTTTGATATTTTTAAAAATAGTAATTAATTAAAAAAAACTTTAACATTGAGAACTTTTTTTAAAAAAATGTTTAACTTAACTCCTTTCACTCCCCTTTGATTAATACCTTAAAATTTTTTTAAGTAAATTATCTAAGTTTGAGGGTCCTGGAGTCCAAGTATTGAAAAAAGAAATTAATTATTTATTTTACTGATTTCTCATCTTACCCTTTCTAAATTATCAAACATGTTAAGCTTATGAGTTTGTGTGAGATAGAGTTACTCTTAATTTTGATGTTAATTTTAAGTTTGAGAATTGAAAATATTTAAGTTTTAATTTTGAATTTTTATTTGAATTTAACATTGAATTTTAAAAAAATATTTAAGTTTTAGATTTTGAAAGATATTTAAGTTTGAATTTTTAAAAATATTTAAGTTTGGATTTCAAAAATATTATTTTTGAATTTTAAAATATTTAAGTTTGGATTTCAAAAATATTTAATTTTGGATTTTAAAATATTTAAGTTTGAATACAAAATATTTAAGTTTGAATTTGAAAAATATTTAGGTTTGAATAAAATATTTAAGTTTTAATTTAAAATTTAAAAATTAATTGTGATTTGAAAATTAATTAACTTTTGAAAATATTTAAGATTTTAAAATTAAAATTTAAAAATTAATTAAGATTTGAAAATTAATTAACTTATGGAAATATTTAGGATTTTGAAATTTAAATTTAAAAATTAATTATGATTTAAAAATTAATTAACTTTTGAAAATATTTAAGATTTTGAAATTAAAATTTAAGAATTAATTAAGATTCGGTTTAAGTTTGGTTAAGTTTTATTAAGTTTAGTTTAATTTGAATTATATTTTCGTTGATTAAGTTAGGATAAAATTTTAATTAACTAATTTTATATCTAAATTCATCTCACCCTTCTTCTAGATTGTTAATCAGGGAACATTATCTGTTTTGTAAGATGGTTAATTTTATCTTCAATTTAGATTTAAATCTAAGAATTAATTTACACATGAGATAGACTAAAGTTTAATAGTTAGTCAATTAAACATTCATTTCAATAATTGACTTTCAGGCTGTGGCGAGACACTAGACCTTCTTGGATATTAGAAAAATAACCACTTCTAAACAAAGCCTTTTAAAGAAATTAAATATTTAATTTTCTTTCTAAAAATCCTTGATCTAACTAAACAAGTGTCGATCAAGTCTAAGTCCTTGCCTATCCTAATCTAAGCATATATAAGGAAAAAGCAGTAAAATAAGCATCAATAAGGTTTATTAATAAAGATAGTCTTTCTATTGTCTCCCCTTGGATCATAGCCTCGATAAGGTTTATCAAGGTAGTGTATTTGATCCTTGGGGATCCAATATTGATCAAGTTCAACTTGATTAGTCAGGTTAGACTTGGGGACCCATGCTTGGACGAGGTTCTTAGTTGATCAATTCACTAAAGACAAGTAAGATTTGAATCGATTTCTAGCCTTGTACCCAAGTCTAGTTTGGTTGTATACAGCCATTTGTTTTCTAAAAATCATATCAAGGTACTTGAAACCCAAGGTAAACCATTCCAACATCTCCTTAAGTTCCTTGACTTTTCAAGTTAGAGTTTTCTACCTCAAGTTGTTTGACTTGAATTAAAGTTCTGGCTTGAACAAATTTCATCAAGGAGCTTGGGTTAGTCACTTCCTAGAGGGCTTTGATCTCCTCTTGGAGTGACTTGACCCAGAGGTTGGATTTAGCTAGTTTTCTAGATAAGTATAAAATTAAGTTTTGTAATTTAATCAAAGAGATACTTATAGTGGATTTAGACCGTTCTGAACCAGATACGGATCCGTGGCTTCGCTCGAATTCAGCTTTTGATTCTGTCTTAAACTTGGATTTAGTCTCAGCAACATGGACTTGTATAGATAGAGCAAGGAAGCTTGCTTGTTCTTCTTCGTCCTACTCTTCCGATGACTCGGACCATGTTGCCTTCAATGCTTTCCTTCTTTATTGCTTCTAGTTTAGACATTCATGCTTATAGTGTCCCTTCTTGTTGCAGCCTTAGCAGGTGACTTCAAACTTCATTTTCAAGTTTGGACTTGGTTGCGTTGTCTTTGATTGGATCACATTTTTGATTTCACATTTTGTGAAGCCCTTCTTTTTCTTGTACAATTTTTGTATAAGGTGATGAGCTCGATGGTGATCTCGTCATCATCTTCTAGCTTGATTCATCTTTGGGCTCGACTTTGATTTGGCGCTTGATTTTTAGTTCCCGTGTTCTGCTTGTACTTATGACCAAAGCAATAGCTTTCTCAACCGACAGTGCATTAGTCTATTCGTGAAGTTTAAATTATGAAAATAGCTTATCTAATTTAATTAATGAAAGATCCTTAGATACTTGGTAAGCATCTACTATAGATGCCCACAAAGTATTCCTTGGAAGGACATTAAGTACATACCTGATAATGTTGCGGTTTTCCATTTTCTGCCCGATTGTGTGGAGGTCGTTGAGTAGATCTTGGATTCGGGTGTGTAGTTGACTTGCCGATTTGCCATCTTGCATTTTGATGATATATAATTTAATAAGAATTAAATCTCTCTTACTTACCTTAGTTTCGGATGTGCCCTCGTGCAGCTCAATTAGCTTTTTCCATAACTCCTTGGCACTGTTGAAGGGGCCGACCTAGTTTAACTCTTCTTTGGTTAATCCACATTGGAGGGTCTGGGTTGCTTTGGCGTTGGCCTTGATTTTCTTCATTAGACTTGGGTCCCAATTTTCTCATGATACTGGATTTCCAATGCCGTCAAGTGGAAGCGCAAAGCTAATTTAGATGATGATCCACATTTTGACTTACGTTTTGAGGTGATACTCCATTCGGTTCTTCCAGTAGCCGAAATCCTCGCAGGAGAATAGTGGTGGTCGTGCAATGCTGTAGCCTTCTTGGTATGCCATTTGAGAGAATCTTGCACACAAAAATGAAAGAGCAAAGAGTACCAAGACTAGGTATTAGATTAGTAGTGTGGTATGAAAAGAGATTGCACAACTCGAGTGGTGTTTGCATTGACTTTGAGACATGAAAAAATTGATTGTGAAAAAGAAATCTAATCAGAAGGGGTGATGATACTAATTTTAAGGAAAAAAATAAAATAATAAAAAATTATAAGTTCAAATTTTGTTGAATGTGATATTTCACAAATTCTTACTAATGATGAAAAAATGAAAGTAAATTTTCAAAAAAAAAATTGGAAGGAAAAAAATAAAAATGATATACAATTTTTTTTTTCAAAAAGGAGCCCCCTGGTCAATTGGTGGTTTCACGAATTCAGAGAGGCCTCGCTCTATACCAATTGTATGATTGTTGCACTAGAAGGGGTGAATAGTACTTATAGCTTTCACGTTTGTTTAAAAATAATTGGAGAGAGTAAAGGCAAAGGAAATAAAGACACAAAAAAATAATCACAAACACGGGGATTTACTTGGTTCGGAGCCTGTGGCGACTCATACTCCAAGGCTTGCACATAAGAGTACTTTCGTTGGGCAATCATTATCAGTTTAAAATAATACAAGTAAAGATTTATAACTTTTTGAAGAACTAAAATAAAATATAATAATGATCTATAGATTTGAAGAATTAAGCCTTTAATTGTCGGAGCGGTGGTTGGGCATCATGGAAGCATTTTCTTAGCAACGCGTAAGAGCGGAAGATGATTGGAATGTTGTATTTGAGGTGCTAGTTGAATGCGGCTTTTATAGGTTGTTCTGGGCACTTGGATCTCTTCCAGGCACCTGGACCATGACGTAGGTGTTGGTTGCTACTCGGAAAACCTAATAGTTCCACTATACAAAAGTTTTGTACGTGATCTGAACCTTTCCTAGCTACCGTGTGTTCTTTTAAGTTAAACTTGTATCTCCTGCGGAACTTAAC
>JBBMJZ010030214.1:0-10211 GCA_037833815.1 Zingiber zerumbet
TTTGATTTCTTCTCTTGCGTTTCCTTCTTGTGTTATTTCCGCTGCTAACTCGATTTGTAGAAGAAACGCGACGATTTTGGGGCGGCTATTCACACCCCCCTTTCTAGCCGACGTCACAAGGATCCTAACACTATCTAGTTAGATAAAAAGTTTGTATTAAGTTCAATGGGCATGACTATTTGAAAAATTTTGAAGTATGTAGTTACTCTAATAATGCCCAAGTGACTCATCACAACCTAGACGATTATCCCAAGAATGCTAACTTGTTGGACCAAAGCTAAACTTAAATTTAACACAAGTTAAACAAAACCCTGAAATTTAAACTTAACTCATCTCATGAAATTATAAGATTCCCTTGATTAAAAATATAGATCGGGTGAGATGAATAAGAACTAAAATAAATTAAATTAAATTAAATTAAAATCTTATTATTAAAATATTTAAGAAACTTTTAAATCTTTAAAAATTATTTATTTATTTTTAAATTATTTTTTAAAAAATTAAAATTTTTTAAAATTATTTTAAAAATGTTAAAAATTATTTAAAAAATCTTTAAAACTTATTTTAAAAATTGTTTTAAATTTATTTTAAATCCTTTAAAAATTATTTTAGATCCTTTAAAAATTATTTTAAATCCTTTAAAAATTATTTTAAATCCTTTAAAAATTATTTTAAAAATCTTTAAAAATTATTTTAAGAATCTTTAAAAATTATTTTAAAAATTATTAATTAATTTAAATCTAAATTTTAATTAAAAACATAATTAAATTTACTAAAATTTAATTAACTTAAAACTTAAATTAAAACTAAAATTTAAAATTAAAACTTAAACTGAAATTATTAAATAAAACATAAATTCAAAAATAAATTAAAATTAAAATTTAATAATTATTTATCTTAGTTAATTATTTAAAAATTTATTAACTTATCTAAATTAATTTAATTCAAGTAATGATCAATTAATCAAACCAATATTAGTGTAAATTAATCAACTGAATAAAGTTAATTACTTTCAATAATTAATTCAATGTTTACTATTAATCTAAAAATAATTGTAAATTGAAATTAAGATTAAATTATATTAAATTTTAGTTAATCATAATTAATAAGTTTAAATTCAACTTATTATCTCAATCTCAACTTAATACATTAACATCTGATTGATTCATTTACGCTAAATTTAATTTTACTAAATCACTTAATATGAAAATAATCTTAAACTTAACTTTAATATAACTCAAGATTAATTTGAACTTTTATTTTAAAATTTAGAATAATTAGTATTCCTTAATTAATTAATGATTTAAAAACTTTACTTAATTAATCTTATGATTAATTTTGGATTATTTAAGTTAGAATTTTTAATCCAAAATAAATTAAAAATCAAATTATGTCTACCTTAGACAATACATGTTAAGCATCTCTCTAAACACATAAGATTATCATGTTTGAAAATCTAGAATAGTTGAGACTTTAGGAAAAGAAAATTAAGTCATGACTATAATTACTTGTATAGGTTTCCAAAGTATACACGTTTTAAAATAATTGTTGACCAACACTTAGTGTCTAGATCATTTAAGGTCAGCCATAAACTTGTAGACCCCCAGACACATATGTGGTTAATAAGGACTTTCTAAGAAAGTGTCAGGTTAAGGGGGAGACTTATTTAAAAAATAAATTTAATCACATACTTTGAAAAATATTTTACAAATTTATCTTCAAACTTTTGATAAAATAGTTTCAACATAATTGTTTTCAAAATCCTTTTGAAAATTTCTTTTTGAAAATTACTTTAAAAATTCTTTAACAAAAATATTTGAAAAATACTTTTAAAAAACTTATGAAATTATTCTAAAATAAATTTTAAAAAAATATCATTTTTTTGATTTGGATCAACTCCCAAGACACCTAAGAAGTTTTCCTTGTAGTTAAAGTTGAGGGGGAATCCTGATTAAAAGATTAAACATACTTTTCAAAACTTTTTCAAAAGTAATTCTGCCAATCATTGAAATGATATTTGAAAACTCATTGAAAATCTTGCAAAACATTTTAAGGAATCATCTTACCAAAAATTTGAAATAATTCTTTCATAAAAGTTGGTAGAAAATTATTCAAAAATACATGTGTTTTGAAAAATAGTTTTGAAAAAAATATTTTTGTCAAGTACTTAACAGATTTTTTTATTTTTTTTAAAGGAATTCAAGTACTTAACATTTTTTCAAAGAACTTTAAAGGTTTTTTTTTTTAAAGTATCTCAAATACTCTAAATGATTTCACAAATTAATATGTGTCTTACTTGTCTTTCCCAAGTTATTGTTGGTGCACAACCTGATGGAAAAGTGACCTTAAGTCTATGTTTTTTTTTATGTGTGTTGAAGGGAGAGAGTGATCTTAAGTTAGAAAAGTTAAGAATACTTTTAATCTCTCAAACTTTGGGAGATAACATTTCTAATCTCCCAAACTTTTGAATCTCTTAAATTTTAAGATTAACCCTTAAAAACCCAAGCCTAACTTAAGAAAATTAACAAACATAAAAAAAAAGGAGATTGTTGGTACAATTGACCTCTAGGGTTTTAATGTTTGACAATGCACCTAAGTCTTATCATTTTGATCAAGGGTTGATCCAAACAGAACTTGATATTTGGAAGAGAAAAGTCTAGTTAGGACTAGATGACTAGCAAGGGTAAGTCCTAACCGAAGGATAGGCAGGTGAGAAATCTACTGAATAACTAGTTCTTATTGGAAGTTAAGTGAGTGGAAGTCCTAGTGAGTGAAGCCGGACCCTAGTGAATGAAGATAAATAGTGGAAGTCCTGGTGAGTGAAGCCCGACCTTAGTGAGTAAAGCTAAGTGGTGAAAGTCATGGTGAGTTAAGCCAAGCCCGAGTGAGTGAAGCTAGGTAGTGGAAGTTCTGATGAGTGAAGTCAGGCCCTAGTTAGTGAAGCTAGGTAGTGGAAGTCCTAGTGAATGAAGTCAAACCCTAGTGAGTGAGGCTAGGCTCTAGTGAGTGAACCTAGGTAATGGAAGTTCTGGTGAGTGAAGCCGAGCCCTAGTGAGTGAAGCTAGGTGGCGGAAGTCCCGGTGAGTGAAGTCGGACCCTAGTGAGTGGAGCTGAGCCCTAATGAGTGAAGCTAGGTGGTGGAAGTCTCGGTGAGTGAAACTAAGCCCTAGTGAGTGAAGCTAGGTGGAAGAAGTCTTAATGAATTAAGCCGGACCCTAGTGAATGAAGCTAGGTGGTGGAAGTCTTGGTGAGTTAAACCCAACAATGAAAATCCTAGTGAGTAAAGCTGAGCAACCCTAGGGGGAGGTAGCCCTAGGTAATGAGAAGTCTTAGAGGAGTAAACTCCAAGCATGTGTGACCGGCTGGTTTTCGGTCGACCATGCGAATCCTGAAATCTATTAACACTATTTTACTTTACTATTTTATCTATTGTGTCAACTCAGTGTTGCAGGTAAGTGTTTGTAGATCAGCTTGGTTAGATACTAAGCAAGATCAGAGAAAGTCCAAACAGGTCTAGAGGACCAGATATTTAGTAAGTAAATGGAGGTAAGTCACTAAAGGAGAGTGACATAGTGAGGATGCATTTCTATTGAGGGGATAATAGGTGTTGATCCAATTTAGCTCCATTTTGGAAACCTAAATTGAGACTCTGACTAGATCCTTGTTTGGAGGATAGGATATAAGTCATAAATTAATCATATTATTATTGCGCTAACATTGTTTTGCAGGTTAAATATTTTCTATTGGACTAACACTTTTTGTAGAGCAAATGGAGCATAAAAGGCCTTGGGTGAACAATACCTAAGGTGTCTTCCAAGCGACGGAAGGTGCCTTAAGTACTATTCATGGAAGGCACCTTCAAGTGCTTGGAAGGCGCCTTCCATCGAATAAGGCAAAGACGTCATCGACGATAAGGAGCCACTTTTTAAGGGATTGAACTTGGCATTGAAGACACATTCAATGTTATGGAAGGCGCCTTCCATCCCTTATAAAAGAGGCATTTGACCAAGGCTTCTTCATCATCAATTCTACAAGCTTCTACATGTTCGTTTGGTGTTCCGGCAGCTTCGGCTTCCTGCAGCTGCCTTGCTATGACTTTACTACTCCCAACTTCCACTGAGAAGTCGTCCAACACTGAGCACGGTTCTATCATCTTCGAAAGTGTTGGGTAATGAGTTTTAGTACTATACTTAATTATTGCAAAAGGAAAAGTGAAGTGTGTTACATTTTTTCCTATTCTTTTTATACTCGATCCCCTCTTCTAGTAGTTCCAAAAGAGGTCTTTAGTGGATTACTTATCGATAGGTCCGTGGAACCTGGGTATTGGAGTAGGAGTCGCCGAAAGCTTAGAACCAAGTAAAATCGATCGAGTTCGCGTACTTGTGTTCCTTTTTTGTGTTTAATTTTGAGGTGCACTTTGTTTATTAAAAAAAGAAATAAGAAAAAGATAAGTCTTTTTTAAAACTACATGATTTACCCCGGCCCCCCTCTCACATGTGTCTCGATCCAACACCTAATACCGATTAGGGCACCTCTTCAAGCCGTTGTAGTGTGGATAGGCCTTGGGTCCACATCAGCAATACTCCAAGTGCCTGGACCAATCCAGACTCCTTGCGAGGATAAAATTTTATCTCCAAGCCATTGCGAAGTTGATAAACTTGCACTGCTAGGGGTGCCTAGATAGGGTCCAAGCACCCAGGAGTGTCATGTCATCAAAATGACTATTATGATCAGTGGGATATAAATAGAGCCCTATTCCTAGGAATTCAAATAACACACTTGCTTTAACTTCTGTAATCTTTGTTTTTAATTGTTTATGCTTTCAACGTTGTAATAAGCTTCTCTACCTCTAGGAAAGGAGACTTTTAGTGAGCTCAATTCTTTCTTGAATTAGCAACCACCTAGGTTGCAAACCAAGTAAATTCCTTGTGTCCCTTACTTCTTTTTTATGCTTTTATTACTTGTTTAACTAACATGTTCATTGTTAAGCTGAAAGTAATAGAAGCTTTAAATTCTAACTTGCAGGCAATTGACTACCCTCTTGCCGGCTAAACCAGGACCAACAAGTTCCACTCCTTTTCTTCTTCCAGTCTTCCTTATCCTCTCTTTATGGCTTCTTCCATTCATGTTGCTATCCACAGGCTCCGATACACCTCCACCACCTCTGATTTTACTGGGGTGGAGGTGGACGAGATGTGTCTTTCATAACAAATTCCTCTTGACTATCAAATTGTCATCCCTTCTGGTCATGACCATCCCCATCTTCCTCCGCTCAGCTTTCTTAATTTTTTCAAGGACCAGCTCCTCGCCATCCTTCACTTTCCTCTACACCAATTCTTCTCCAAAATTTTCTCATATTTTCATATCCCTTTGTAACAATTAGCGCCTAACTCCATTAGGCTAATGTGCCGGGTCATTGTATTTTTCCACCTGTACCGAGTCCCCTTGCACCCCCGCATCTTCCACTATTTCTATTATCCTAAGAAATATGAACCGGACATTTTTATCTTCCAAGCCCAAGTGGATGCAATATTTTTTGATAAAATACCCTCCTCTAACAAAGGATGGAAGCCCCACTACTTCTTCCTCCGATTGGCCCATCTAGTAACATTCTTGACCATGTGGCAAATGGAATTGCCTAACCCTCCTGAGTTAAGCAAATATAAATGGGAGCCAGTCTACCTCACAACCTCAATCAGCTGGCTGATTTGAAGTACTATATCCATAAGTTGTTGACTGAGGGAGCGTTGTACATATTTAGATTAAGTCTCATTCAGACCAGACTGCATGACAACTTCGGTGAGAAATTCATCCTCCTATTGCTGTTAGATCTAACTTATTTCTTTTTCTATTTTATAGCTGAGTGACTCCATAAAGTTAGTGAAGAGATGGATGCTAGGGAGAAGTCGAGTTAGAAAACCATGGGTAGTTACCGATCAACCTATCCGAGGAGTTGATCGGTGAAGAGGAAATGAGCAGAGCTGCTAGGAGCAACGTGGCCGCCAACACCTAGGAGTTGCCACCTCCACGACCCCTTGCTGTTGTTGGTAGATGTTTCCTCCGAGTTCACAACCTTCGAAGAATCCTTGATCTACTGTTAATGTCGTAAAAGGTGTCGATCAGCCACACCAGTCTGATTGGCCACTTCTTTATCCCCAGCCTCCGCTGAAGCCTCAGCCACGTGAGCACCTTCTGAGCGAGGGGAAAGCTCAATCTTGGTTGTTCCTGAAGTTACAACCGGTTGGCATACTCCAACTTCGTCGGAGTGCATACCATCACTTTTTGAATTGCAAGTCAGAGCTATACCAGCACAACCCGTCTCCTTTCTGCTGCTCTCTCTGGCTGAGACAACACCACCCCTTTCGATGATACACTCTGTTGCCCTTTCTAAGTCTAAGATTAAATCCAAATCCAGCTCTCAACTGAGAGAATAGGGTAAGCATAGGAGGGTCACAACCATCCTTAGGTTGCCTTCTCATAAATGGATTAGCACTCACCCGACTGAGCCACTTGTCTAGAACCTAAAATAAAGATCCAAGGTCCTCTGGCCCAAATTTGGGTAGATTCCTATGTTCGAGTAGCATCGACCTCACTAGAGGAGTTAGTCGACCGCTTTAGTCAAGATATCACTAGGGTAAACCTTCTTCCACTTATGCATTCCTCTATCTTGTATACTTCAACTAACCCTCTCTTTACTATGATAGTTTTGGGTGGATGGTGTTGGTGTAGTTTGCACTAACGGTCTAACTCAGGTTTTGATGAATGACAAGTGAGTTAAGCTAAGTATTTTTTGATCTAATTTCTTTACCAAGTGTGCAGGAGTTGACGGGTCTGGAGGACTTCACACCAGGTTAAAATTCAACTAGGTCCGCAGAACCCGATAGCTGGGTAAAGTCCAAATAAGTCAAAGGTGACTTGATATCTGGCATGAAGCCCATCTAGGTCTGTGGTGCCTGACAGTTGGTAGAAGTCCAGTTGGGTATGTGGACCTGACAACTGGCATGAAAACCTGGTCGGTTAAGAGACTAGTCAACTGATTGCAAGTTGGTAAGTCACTGGAGGAGAATGACTCGGTAAGAATACATCCTAGTTGAGGGACAGTAGGCATCAATCCAGTTTAGTTCCATTTTAGATCCCTAAATTGAGATATTGACTAGATCCTGATCTTAGGAAGACATGGTCTAATTACTACTAATTATTATTATGCTAACACTTGTCTTGTAGGTTATTGGACTAATGTCTTTTGTAGGGCAAAAGGAACACAAAAGGCTTTGGGTGAACAGTGCCCGAGGTGCCTTCAAGCAGTGGAAGGTGCCTTCGCACTATTCACGGAAGACGCCTTCAAGGCTATGGAATGCACCTTCTATAGGATAAAATTCAGTCTTTGTCACAAATAAGAATTGGGCTGTTCGGGATCAGATTTGCCACATTGGAGGTGTCTTCAAGGCTTTAGAAGGTGCCTTCCATGATCAATAAAAGGAGTGCTCACCCAAGCCATCATATCCATCACTTACACAAGCTTCTGTGCTTTCGATTGGGCTTATGACTGCTAGCTTCCTACTGCTGCTTCAAAGAAGTCTATTTGCCACTTAGCTACACTTCCGAGTCAACTGATTATCTCTGATAGACCGACAGAAACACACAAACACATCTAAATTGTTGATAACTTTAATTGTGTTGCAAAATTTCTCATACTACTATTTTTAAAGGGAAGTGTAGGCTGTTACACTGCCCTTATCTTATATTTGATTACCTCTTTCAGTAGTTCCGAAAGAGGCATTTAGTGAGTTGCCCATCGATAGGTCCATGGGATCTGGGTCTTGGAGTAGGAGTTGTCGAACGCTCCAAACTAAGTAAAATCGATTGAGTTTTCATTGTGTATTATTTTTTCTTTAATCTTTCCACTCCATAACTTTGTTTAACTTGTGATTTTTAACGAACGTGTCCCCCCTTCTCTCACGATCCAACAAGTGGTATCAAAACCAGGTTGGTTTTGAATTGGTGCAACCACCAATTAGGTAGGGATGATTTTCAAACCATTCTTTTAATCTCTCTTTCTAGTTTTAAGTTTTTGGATATAATCCAAATTAGTGTAATTACCTCTTTGGACAAGTTTTCTCATCTCTTGCTATAATATCCTGAATTGGTACAACACCAATCAGTTTTTCTTTTCCCTCTCACACTACTTACCCTAAGACCAAGTCTTGGCAATATTTTCAAGGTTTCTATTTTAGTGATAAATGACTCAAAATGAAGGATACAACACCGTTCGTCCGCTACTATTCAACGGAGATGATTTCCCATATTGGAAGAAACGGATGGAAGTATACCTGAAGACCGACTTCGACCAGCAGTTCAACGTCACCAAAGGATACAAGGTGCCAGTCGACCACAATACTAGAATTCCAATGGTTCTGGAAAATTAGAATCCAGAGATGAAGAAGAAGACCCAAATCAACTTCAAAGCCCTCAACACAATCCAGTGCGGATTAATAAAGGAGGAACTAAACTGTGTCGACCCACATAAAAACACAAAAGAGCTATGGGACAAGATCATAGAATTACACAAGGGAGCCAATGACTCAAAGGTAACAAAAGGGACTTGTTCTTAAATAAATTATTTAACATCAGAATGTAGGAAGGAGAGACTGCCAGTTAGTTGCACGCGAGGATAAATGACATCCTCAACGAGCTCCACACAATTGGCCATTAGATGGAGAACCGAGATCTAATAAGGTGTGCTTTAAATGCATTTTCTCGAAATGCATTATGGGCACCCATTATGGATGCCTACAAAATCTCGAGGAATTTATCCAAATTAAAATTAGATGAACTCTTCTGTGAATTAGAGCTGCACGAATAGACTAATGTCAAACCATAGAAAGGTATTGCTCTTGTTGTAGGATCGTCAAAAGAAAAATCCAGACCTAAACCCACACCAGAAGATGAGTCTGACCCAGACTCAGATGATGAAGAACATCTAGTGAACCTGGTAAGGAAGATGTTCACTAGGAGAAAGAAGAACTTCACCAAAAGGGATCTGCAGAAGATCAAGACTACTTCCAATAATGACAAGACAAACATCACATGTTTTGGATGCAACAAGAAGGGACATTACAAGAACAACTGCCTAAATCTCAAGAAGAAGAAAACCCTCAAGGTGACTTGGGATGAATCATCCACGGAGGAATTAGACAGTGATGAACCGAAGCATACCAACTACCTTGAGCTGATGGCATCAGAAAGCCAATCAGAAGATGGGTCCGAACCCAAATCAAGCCACGAGTTCGCACTCATTTCCAAAGGTTCCAATGAGGTACAATCTATTTTACGTAAAAAGTTTTTTAAAATAATTGCATATTTACATAAGAAATTAACCATGTTTGGAAATTAAATAAACAAACTAAGTATAAAAAAATAAAATACTTAATGAACAACTAAAATCAATCTCAACAACGAAGCCGATTCAAGCTGAAATCGTAACTCAAGTTACAAAACTTGAGGAGGATAATTCCAGATTAAAAGGTGAAGTGGTTGAACTAAAACAACTACTAGAAACATTCACAACTAGATCTAAGTACCTTGATATGATAATTAGATCACAAAGAGCTATGTACAACAAATCCAGACTCGGATACAAGTTTATCTCAACTAACAAAACCTTATATCTCTAGTCAATCAAAATAAAAAATAAATCAAGACTTGAGTTCCGAAAGCGTGCCTAATTATGCAAGTAGGAATTAATCAATACTATGTACCTAAAAATAAGATACATTATCTAAAACCAAATAACTTAACCTTAATCTAAAAAATTAAACCCTCTAACCTAAATTTAGTAAAGTCAAACAAAGCAATAACTAAACCTAAATTAAATAAAAATAAAATTAATCTAAAGCCAGACTATAACTAAGTCTATTATAACTATAAAATAAATCGACACAAACCCAAAATCTAAAACCCAAGTCCAATAATTTAGGGGGAGGCTCCAAACTAGTTGGTACCTTCAAAATCAATAACTTACTCGGGTGGGTAATTAGGACTAATTTAAATAGGGACAAAAGTTAACTTGATAAACAATACTAGTGAAGTTTTGGATGATAGTAGATTAGGGAAACTCTGTCTATGCATGTTTAAGAAGATATGACTTCGACCTGGTGCATTTGGCTTAGTGGAACTAACCGAAGCTACTCCTTACGGATCCTAACCAGTTA
>JBBMJZ010030225.1:0-10210 GCA_037833815.1 Zingiber zerumbet
TGTATGTGAATCAATATAAACCAACAAAGATGCCAAGAAACTCCCAATGTGGGACTAAAGTCCCATGCACAATAGAGCTTCTCCTCTTCCACCTCTTCTCCATTCACTCTTTTTCAACACTATTCACTTCTCCACATGATGGATGAGCTGTGCTGCACTGCTACTCTTCATTGAGAAGCTGGTTAGTGACTACTGGAAGACCAAGAAATGGAGTGGGAAAGAGCTCTAACAAGTAGGCAAAGAAATGTTGCCGTAAGGATGGAGAATACTAAATTACATTTTTTTTACATTGATATTGAATGTCATATGAGCATAATCCTGCAAGTTAATATACAATGTTGAAAAAATATAAAATGCCTGCCTAATCTTTCTAGCTTTTGTATTATTGAATGATTTTTTACTTTGTTAATATTATACCGGAGTAGTGTTCTTTTTTTCTGAGAGAATGGAACTGCCTATTCTTTATATACATACATACAGGCACACATACATATATATACATATGCAAATCTAGTAAGTGATACATACAGATGAGGGCTATATATACAGGTTTGATGTTGATTCCATTGGTCCTTGCTGTGTACAATGTTTCCTTTGTTTGAGTATTAAATATCTACTTTCTGTAAAGGCCCTTTTATTCTCATTTTTAGGAATGGATGCTCAAGTTGCATACGATTTCCATCAACTACGTGATGAAAAACCATATCTTGCACAAGGACCATTAACAAATAAGGTACAGTTATTACTTTTGCTCCATTTATTCTGTCTTCCTTTATTATTCATTTCATCAGTACCTTATATTTTATTTTTGCTAGCTATATGGACTTAGGCCCCAATTCCGGAAACAATACATGAGGGAAAGGGTCACAAAAATATACATAAATGATGGAGCTTTCTATGTAATTTTGTATCATTTCCCTCCTTTCCCTCATGTATTTCACCCATGTGATTGGAACCTTGAGTTCAATCAAGGATAAGATCTATATGTCTGTTTCCATATAGCCAATCCCAAATAGTTGGGACATCTAACATGGCTTGATGTCAACAACAACTATCTAATTTTTTATCAGAAGCCTTACCTTAGCTGAAAAGATACAGAACATTTTAGGAGACCTGCAAAACAATTGTTGCAGATCTGTGACAAAAATATTGTCTGACCAGGTTTGGAAATTTCATTTTCTTTGTCAACAAAGATATCATAGAACTTCAACAATGACATTTGGAGCACCCGTGCTTAACCATTCCTTCTGATGGACCTAAAAAATGGGAAACTGAAACCAGGGACTAGAACATTCCAATTTTATCAAAATATTCTTTTCTTCATTGATTGAACTCACATAGCTCTGTTTTGCCCAAGTCTGCCTTTATTTTATGTTAAAATTTTATTTTACTTTTCTGTTAGAGTTCCATCAGGATGTAAGGTTTACCTTATATACAGTTTCTTTCTTTTTTCCCAGTAGTAATTTGTAAATTGTCAGATGCCGCCAAAGTTTGCTTCACCATGTTTATTATATTTAAAGGTTGCTTGCAATTTTTCTTCTTTCCCCATGTTCTTAAGCTTCTTATGTTTATACTTCAATTTGCTACACATGAACCATTGAGCTTTCAAGCTTTTGATGTTTGTTTGACAGCTGATTTATACTGGTTATACTTGCAAACAAGGATGGTTTTTTACTCCTTGCATTAGCGATCCAAGTCTAAGGTTTGTTTTTTTCTTCTACCATCAATCGTGATCCTTCAACTCTACCATAAATTTGAAGCTAAAATATTGACTGTGAAGTACTTAGCAATCCGACAAAATTGTGCTCTATATACTTTCTTATAACTTTCTTATATGCATTGGCACCATGCCACTGAATTTGTGCTGCATGTAGTCAGTACATCGTACTAAATTTGTGCTTTCTTTGTTAATTTGTTTTGTATGAATTGGCTCAGTAGTCAGTACACTGTACTGAATTTGTTGTACATCTAGTCTTTCTATTAATATCGAATATCTTATTATATGACATTGACATTACAGCTCCCTGTACCGCCCTAGAGACCATAGCATCACAGATTCACAGTCATGTAGATCCTTACAGATGCTTGGTTGTCGCTTGGAACCAATTATTGAACATTTAGTTGCAATCAATCATCCAATGCATTTTGCAGTGATTCATATGGGTTGGTATTTGATATTTGCTGACTAGCTTGAAACAAGAAATTATACAAATCATTTTACTTGGTGAGTTTTGCATGTTGGGCTGAGTTAACATTGCATTTTCAGTGAGAAAACAATGTAAAAGAAAAACAAAATGAGCATGGTTATTCATGCTCCTCAGACAAATGAAACTGGATTAAGAGAAGCAGTAATCAAAATTAATAACAATCTAAGTGGTCCAGTTTCCATACCATTTTGGAATTTCTGGAATCATATCAATATCTCAGTTAAATGTCCAGCTTGTGAAAGTGTCCATCACGGATATCTATCCCCTAAAATTTCCAAGATAAGATCAGGATTTTACCTAGTTACACAAATGATTTAATATGGGAGTGGAGTATTTGAATTGATGGAACATGGATTTACATGACAAGGAGTGCAAGCAATAAGTCAAATATGGAATTTGAAGGAACTATTTTGGTAGAGTAAACACCACAAATGCATTTTAGGTATGTGGGTTTATCTTTTTGAGTAAAATTTTTTTGCTTCTGTTTATCATCTCTGAACATTGTGTAACCACAACAATCTGAAAGCTCAGATAGGCGCTCCCTTTATTTGCACCTCTTTTCAACCACTACCTTCTTGTTTTGGTTGTGTTGTTGATTCCTCTCAATACCATATTTTCTTCATAAATCATCTCATCTGGGATATTTATTGTTGATGCTAGGAGCATCTCTGTAAGCTGATTGGGAAATCCAACAAAAATTGTTATTTAGCAACAGAATACATTTCCTCTACAATTCAGAAAAAAATATCTAAGTAATTGACAATTGGGGAGCCTTTGAATATAGTTGCAGAATGGGTATATGTCTCACTAATTTGCTACCACATTTCCAAGACTAGAAGGTTTAATATCTCAAACTTATGTTCATTCTCGGTTCATTCGTCACCGAAGTTCTCTTTGATGCTATTGTATACTTTGCCTATGCCTTCTTTTGTGTGTAACACAATATTGATGTTGAAGGTATGTCTCATTTTATTTTTGTTTGCATGATATTTAAATTTGTGCAGGGGACTCAAGCACATTCTTCGCTTATCAGTTAAAAGGATTAATTGCTTAGAATGGGAACAAATTCCTGTTCCATCAAGGTGAGTACCACACCTTTTTTTTTGTTAATTAAGAACATGTTATTGTATCTGGTTCCATAGTTTTTTTTTGTCTGTTTGTTTTTTCTAATCAATTTGACCCCCATAATTTGCCCTCTACAACCTAAAAGCTACTTCACTGAATTCATCCCAAAATGCCCATGACACTACTTTTCTTATAAGTATTGCGGATCTCTTAAATCAAATATGTGTTTTTGAAAAAGTAAATACTGTAATGCCTTAGGATAGTTGGCAATAACATCAAAGGTAGTAAACCTAATAAGTTTACTTTGAAAAAAAATTATTTTATTTTTTAATTCTTGTTATCTAGTGAAATGCTCAAAATATCATATACTTTTGAGGCAAACTACTGTTGTTAATTCAGGGTAAAATGAGTAGTTTTATAAAATATGAGGGATAAACTTAGGTAAAACTTTAGGGGTTATATTGGAAAACATATGGAATTGCAATCGTCAAAATGAAATTAACCTTATTTTATGTCTACGAGTGATATGGTTTCTTATTTCAATATCAGAATATTTATCCCATAAATTCACGGAAGAATTTCCGTGTTTCTTCTGGGTCTCTGTTTGTTTTTCACCTGAAGTTAACCTTGTAGCCGTGCTCATGCATTGTTTCTCATTTGCGTATGGACCTAGTTAATAGATGCTTCTCAGAAAGTTTCTATGCTTCCAGATGTATTTCTTTACTTTATAAGTTAAACCTATTCAGAATTAGTTATTGATGCAGTGTCCGGGCAATTGTGATGCTAAATCTTCACAATTACGCAAGTGGGAGGAATCCTTGGGGTAATCTGAAACCAGAATATCTGGAAAAGGCAAGTAGAGCAGTGCTGCCCTCTTAGAAAGATCTTCTATCATTTACAGCATTTGTTTTAATTTTTTTTCATAAGATTAGATAATCATCAACGAATTCAATCTTATTGCATAGAATCATTAGATCTTTTTGAATGTAAGTTAGCCTAGGAAAATATGTTTGTCTGAATCAGATAAAATTTTCCATAAATGTAAACAAAATCAGTAGTTATAAATCACGCAGCAAATCTACAGCCCATTTAATTGAACAAGATTTATAATGTTCTTGCATTAGATGCTCTTTCCCTTTATCAAAATCATTTCTTCTATTTACTCAATGAAATTTCCTTTTCATCAATAAAATAATGAGGTACTATGGAAATTTGACAAAAGACCAACTATTTATGTGCTTCTCCCTGCTTGCTTGTACAGCTTGAAATTCTGGAATGATAAATATTCTATATTTAACTAAAATTCCCCCTAAAGCTAAGCAGTAAGCACTATCACAATGTGCGGCTTTAATTTGTTAGGGTTATGTCTTTTTGGTATCCTTTGGTGTTAAATAAGAGCACAGCTTTTAAATTAGGAAGATATTAATTTGTTGCTTATATTGCTGAGAGTAAGGGACTTTGAAAATGGACATTATAGCTTTTGATGATATTAATGTTTTTAAATTTTCTGCACTGTCACATCATATTGGACTGAATGCACGTTTGTGTTTAACTTACTCTGGTATTTCTTTTTCAGAGAGGCTTTGTTGAAGCCCAAATGGACGATGGGCTGCTTGAGATCTTTGGCTTCAAGCAAGGGTGGCATGCTTCACTTGTTATGGTTGAAATTATATCTGCAAAACACATTGCACAGGTATGGATCATCATTTTACCATGTTCATTATTCAACACATTGGTCTTGTTGCCTATATTTTCAGTGAGGTAGGTGATTGAAGAACAAAATCCATTAGCCTTCTGCTTCAAGTGCCACCAAAATCTGCAATGTGTCTCCTTATCTTCATGGCCTACTGACATATACCACCAAATGAGTACAGTGATACATGATAACTAGTGGAAAAGGGAAAAGTGAGAAGTGGAAGAAAGAGAATATAGAAGTATGAAGAATAGAGATGCAAGATTAGAAGAAAGGAAGTAAGGCGAGATCAAAATTAGAGAAATATGAATAATAGAGGTGCAATATTGAAAGGAAGGTGGGAGAGGAAGTAGAGAAATATGAAGAAGAGAGCTCTTTTACTTGACTTTTCATCTACCTCTCTGTTCCCTTGTTAGATATTGACAGTTGGACATTGACATTTCAATGGACACTCAATATTTCTATTGATCCGGTGTAAATATTTTAGAAATAGCTGTGTCAAACACTTTAATTTACACCCATATAGAATACTTATGCTGAAGTCTAAGCAACAAAGAAAGAGAGAAGGGTAGAGAAGTGTAGAGGAGAGATACAGGAGAAACGTGTGGAAGGGGAAGGAGATGAGAGATAAAATTCAAGAAAGAAGATGCGATATTACAAGAGACGAGAATAAGAATGATAAAGATTGGAGACATGAGGAGAAATTGATAGTCTCTTTTCCATTATGCCAACACAACCTTTTCATAGACTCAATTCTCATGTCTGAAGAAGCAATTCTTCTAAGTCCAAAGAAATTCCAAAAAATGGTTCTTCCCTCTACTTGCAAATCAAACAAGTCAAACCTTGTACCAAGGCAGTCATCCTAACTTATGACACTGATCTAGTACTCTATTTTCTGTTTCCTGAGGAGATGGTTGCATGCATATACAAACAGGTCAACATCCAAATGCTTTATTTGGTTTCAGTTCACAGAAACAAGAATTTCAAGTAGGAGTTTTCCAAACCAGTGACATAGTAGACTAAAATCTTGTAATTTCCACTGTCTATACAATAAGTTAGAATTAATTTAGCTCTGTTTTCTGAAGTCCTATGTAATGTTGTCCGATCAGGCTTCAGCTATTCGTCTCGAGATCAGAGGCGGGGAGTGGAGAAATGCATACATGCAAATGGATGGGGAACCATGGAAGCAGTCAATGAACACCGAGTATTCATCATTTGTGGAGATAAAAAGAGTACCTTATCATTCACTTATTATAAACGGAGAGTGAAAATTTTGTGCACTGGTCAGGTAAGTATACTGCCAATTGCCAAGTTTTGTAGTATGATTTCTTATGCATCAGTAATTTATTATCAGAGTTCTTAGTTACAAATGGCTTTTACTTGTTATGAAATATTTTTTGTGAAGCACTTTGAAGATTTGGATGAGATGCCATTCTTCTTATTCAAGTCTTACAGCATACAGAAATGAGACGGTGTAGAAGTTTTATTTACAATTGTTTTTTAACATTTTCTTTCACCTTTTTTTTAGAAAAAAAAAACTCTACTAAGAATCCTGTCTGGATCATCTGAAACTAATTTTTGATCCCAAAGATCTTTATCATCCATAACTACATATTTTCTTCGTATCAGGCAAATCGCACACAATCGGAAGGCATGAGCCATTTTGCATCATGCTACTCTTGGATTTTAGGCCACCAAGGTGGCTCATAAGCCACAATTCAACAAGTATTGCCTGTAACATTTCAAATGCTCTTCTTCTATGCCGCTGCCATGGGGATATCATGTAAACAAGGATTTTGCCCTCTTGGAGTGGCCTTCAATTTTGTCTAGAAATTATTAGGTCATGTAGGATGATAACTTTTAAGTTTCTGGTCGATTAGCAAAGAAATATTTTGGGGGGAATGTAGAATTTTTCTTGTTAGGGGATGTTTATTTTTAGCTAGACACAATTCTTTTTGTCCAGATAAACCACTAATTTGATGATCGAGCTCACATCTTTGCATCATTTCATTGATTATTGAGTTGATTGAGATATCATATATGCATTAGCACAGATGAATAAGACTTGTATAGTCTGTATGGTTCAACCATGATTATTGTTAATAAATTTGAGTTGCAGTATGATAGTTTTAAGAACTCATAATATGAAATAGATTTCTATAGTACCATGTGAACTTTGTCCTTTCAAAAATAAATATTATCGAACTAACCCATTAACAAGGTTTTAAGTCCAAGTTAATAATGACTAGCTGATCCAGATTGCCACTTCATTATTAGCCTACAACTCATCCTGCCAAACTAAATTCGGGTGTAGATGATATCAAAAAAGAAAGCAGTGCAATTGTGTTTCACTTGGCTCAAATTATTATGATGCTTGTATGACTGATCTTTGACTCTACTTTGGTGACTTCAGTAGAACATCTGAAAGTGAGATTAGGGTCTCTGTGCTTTCATTTTGGTCTGGTGTGTAGAGTATCTATGATAACAACTGGTCTTATCCTCACAGTATAGGCTTTAATATCAATATCCTGTCTCATCAGGGCTCTACGATTGATAGGGCAACCAAAGTCGAACCCTAATTACAAAAGTTTAACCAAATCCTTCGTCATTAAAGCTTTTCTTTTTTCTTGAGGCTGACAGCCATTAAGCCTACTGTTTAGTGTTGTTTTCATCTTCTTGTCAAGCAAGGTGTTCAGAGACTTGCAGCATCTCCTTTCTTCTGCAATCTTTAATTTATCTTGTTTGGCCTTGTGCCACCATGATCATGTCATTGCATAATTCCATTTCTAGACATTGTGAGCCTATTTGTAAAAATTGGCTCGATCATCTGACTAATCTGATGGTCGCACAAGGAAAACTGATGTTTTGAATTTAAGTTGTTTTAGTTACTTAAATGTATACTTCATGAATAAAATCAATAGATTTGCAATTTAAACAATTGAGTTAGATTGGTCTGACCAATGAACTTGACATGATCAATGACTAAGTTGACATTTAGTTCGACCGATGGATCCATTGGCTCAACTAGTGATCGTTGAATCTAACTTGTCGGTTCAATTTTTAGAACTATGTGAGGCAACAGGTGACTTAAGCTTCGTTAGGGATATACTTTTGTACAATAGGCTTAAGAATGATTTGAATTCAATATTTTCAAATTGGAAAAGTTTTCTTACCGACTAAAGAATCGGGGTGTTTGCAGGGGGGGTAGAATCGGGATGTTTGCTCCTGAAAATTTTGCTCCTACTACAACTTGTTTAGGTTTGAGGAAATTGCATTCCATGTCAAGGAGCACAAGAGCCAACACTGCATCATTCATTCAGGGTTGGCAAGGATCAAAACACTCAAAAGTTTTGTCCACAGCTTGTGACATCAACGAGCATTTGCACCTAGTCCTTGTCTCATATACCTCTCGCAATAATGATTAGTTTGAGAAATTTTCATCTCGCTTGTCATGTTTTAATTTTTTAAATGAAAACTATTGTTATCAAAATGTCATTAGAGTCCTGACGCAACAATAAAATTATTGTTGTGTGATTTGAAGGTCACAGATTTGAGTCGCAAGTTTTGTGTACCAGATTTCCCTTTATTGTTATCAAAATGTCTCTTTTGATGAGAGTTTTATAAACTATGAAAAAGAAAACCATGCGTCTCTTGTCATTTACCTTTTTTTCCTCTAAAATACCTTTTGAACTGTGTTCACTTCACCACTTGACCATTAACATCATTTTCTTTAATTATATATTTAAGATACTTTTAGAAGAGTTTTATTAGTCAATTATGTTTTGTTCATGAGTTGTGAGACTATTCTTCATCTGATATCAAAACAAAAAACTAAGGGTAAAGAATCAAAAGGGTTATTTGTAGTTACTTTTTGCTAAAAATTAAATTAGCACATTATTATTAGACTAAATAGAATATATATTTTTAAAATTTTATTTTTTAAAAAATATAAAAGTTAAAAAAAGGTGTTCTCATTAATCATTGCAAAGTTGGAGAGGTGGCACTGATCTTCCTTTCTTATCCAAACTTTTTGTTTGAAAATTGTGGTCTTTATTCTTCTCTCCATTCTCATTTATTTAGCCTTGTTTGTATTAGAATTATGGTCTCTTTTCCCACCATTATTGTTCCTTCTCCACAGGGCTGTCCTTGACGTACTCAAGTGTTTGTCTCTTTGCTCAGGGATTGGCTTTTGAAAGTGGGTCCCCCAACCTAGGTGGCAGGCAACTACTAAAGTGGTGGAGCCGTGGGTTTGGTGAAGATCAGCCATCATAATGATGAGGAGGTACGTAGTAAAAAAACTACCGGAAACCTTATTTGATCACATATATATTTTTTAAATTCGAACACGAATTGGAATCCCGTGCCATTTGACACGTGTAGTCTGGTTGCCAACAATCATGAAATAGCATTTAATTGCTCACTTGCAAATTTGACAAGGCAAAACAACTCATCAATTAATTTAATTAATATTTTTAGGGAGCAATTAAGAAAGGAACATTTTCATTTTATCCCAAGTTTATCCTCTTTTTTGTTTCAAAATCGTCCCTCTTGAGTTTAATTTTGGATACTTCTTTTTTCTCATTTTACTCCCTAATTGGGCTTTTTTACCGTATAGATATTTTGTCAAAACTTTTCTCTACTTTACCTTGAAGTTCACCAATTTTTTAACAATGCACTTGTGTTTGGATATCCTTATTCTTATTCTTATCGTCTTGCACATCCTCTGCTTAAGATTTCTAGATCAGTCTTAGACCCCTATCTATTCATTAGTGAGATAGATTGGATTCCACCTATTAAACAGGTGAGGTTTAGCTCACCCCACTAAGTTTACAGGTGGGGTTTAGCTCACCCCACTAATAAACTTACAGAGTTTCTCTTGGTTTAGAAGATCCTGGACCAGAAAATCTGGGCTCCTTGCACTTAGGGCTGTAAATGAATCAAACGTTCGTGAACAAACTTAGTGTTCGATTTAGTAAGAACTTGTTTATATTCATTTAATATACATAAGATTAATTAAACAAACAAACTTGAACAGCTCGTTAAGCTAAACAAACAAGCTTGAATACATATGTATTGAGTTCGTTAATGTTCGTGAACAACGTTTGCGAATAACGTTCATGAAAAATGTTCACGAACCATATTCATTAATAAAACTCTTTTCAATATGTTAAATAAACAATAAAATAAAATAAAATAAATAAATTTAAATTATCAAGCTCAATAACCAATCAAACAACTAAAAGTT
>JBBMJZ010030274.1:0-10209 GCA_037833815.1 Zingiber zerumbet
TAACCTATAATTGATGGCTGAAATTTTGAGTCACAAGTTTGGAGATGATGTTGATTCTATTTTGATCGAGGAGGGCCAGAGGTACTATGTCAGTATGGGTTAAAGAATTTAGATAATATAGGTGCATAGTCCATCTTTTTTGCCAAGGCATGGAGGTTAGAAGAGGCAAATAAGAATAAGATGAGAATGTAAAAAATAGAACCTACATTGTCATATGGACTTGCTTCTTGGCTACTTGTAGGAAACACAATAATTTTGAGATTACTATGAAATTGGAGGTGTTGTGCACGCATGACAATTCACGATGAGGATGGCGCAGTGTGTACACTTATATTAGATTTATATGCTCGGGAGGAGGGGGCAAGTAAAATAAATTTCATCTATACAATCGAAGTGTATGTTCTATATATATTTCTTTCCTCATCACACCATTATACTTAGTAAACATAATTACCTTCCACATGAGCTATGATTAATTTAGTTGGATATTTTTCGAGAGTACACGTCATTATTGAGCTTATATGTTGGACAATGGTGTCCTCTCGGGACGGTCTATTGGCTAGCATATGAGGTGTTGTCACTATGAGGTCTGAGGTTCAAATTTCTGTAAAGTCGAGATAAAATACCTCCCTTATGTGCTAGTCACTATTCCAAAGGCTAGTAGCCCGACTAATAGCCGCCCGTGATTTACCTCCTCAGTATTGGCCCTGGGACGGGTTGATGGGGGTGAGTGTATTCGCCTTTTGCCACTATATGTTGGACAATGGTTTCGTGGCCGAGAGATCCAGGGTTCGATTCTCAGGATGTCATTGCCTTGGGTTAGCGTCTCGGCTATGCGCTTTCAGCTGTGTACCTGTATTTACCTCCCTCCGTATCCGTGAGATCGGCACTAGGGGTCGCTGATGTGGCGGTTCCATATTTTTTTATATGTTGCACAATGGTCCCCGAGGCATGGTGTCACGGTAGGACATTCAGGTTGTCATCCAGACATCCGCAGTTCAAACCCTAGCTATGACGTATTTGCAAGAATTTTTCCTCCAAATGAGAGACGTAATCAAAGCATGCATTTTCTGATTTACCATGGTGGCTAATGAAAAACTTCTATGGGATCCAATCGATCATCTAAAATTAATCAATGAGATTAACTGGAATTATCATTTCTTTTAATACATTGGATAATGTTATTCAAGCAGGTGAACATCTCTATTTTATTTAAAGATTATTTATTTCCATCTTTTAAATATGTCTTTTCCCATGAAATTTAATTTTTATATTTATTTCTTTGAATAAAACCGTGTATTATGTCTTTGTTAAATATATGAATGATCTCCTTGTAAAAAAATAAAAAATAAAAAAATAAAAAAAAATAAAAAAAATAAAAAAAATTAGAAGATGGTCCACTCTTAATTATAGTCAAATTATAACTATGATCCGATCATAATTGGTTGTGATCTTTTTCTGGGTTCACCGTCCCCATCAGGTTATAGTTTGGATTGGAGTGGACGGTCGGAGACGCCCGGAGGTTGTCGGAAGTGGGCAAGTATCCAGGTTGCCGAGCGTTGAGCGGGGGGTGGCCTCCAGCCGTTCGCTCCGATCCAAACTATAACTTAGTGGGGATGGTGAATCTAAGGAGGAATCGTAACCAATTGTGATCAGATCGTAGTTGCGATCCGACCGTAATTGGGAGTGGATCATCCCCTGCTCCACTTTTTTATGGACCAGAAGATCTACTCTCAATAGAGGATAAGATCTTACGCACTATTTGGGAGGAGGTGACAGAAGGAGAGGAAAGGGAAAAGAAGGAGAAGGGAAACTTAAAACTCTGTTTGGAAGGAAGTGAGCTACGAAAAGGAAAGATAAGGAAGAGTAAGTTTTAACATTCCTTACCCATGAAATGAAAGAATTTCTTACACCCCGATTTAGAGTGTAAGGAAGGGTAAGGAGAATTTTAAAAAAAAAATATGCTCCAATTTTATCCCTATTTTATTATATTAATTCCAAAAATTATTATTTTAGATATTCTTTGTATCGCGATGAAAAACACTTGCACCGCCCGATGCTCGCACTCCGTCGACGTCGACGCCGACTTTGATGCCGACGCTGACTTTGACACCGACTTCAATGGCAACTTTGATATCGACTTCAATGCCGACACCGATGTCGATGCCGACGTCAACTTTGACACCGACACCGACTTCTACGTCGATGTCGACTTTAACAAATGAGCTACAAATGTTTGAATGTGTAAGTCTTAACCAATAAATATATGCAATATGCACTAGGTTCTTAAACGCGTAAGTTTTTAATAAAAGTGAGAGTAATTTTATAACTTTATACATTTAATTTTCATTACCCTCACTTTTCTCCTAAACACAATAATGCATGTTAAGTTAATGTATCTTCCCTCCTTCCCAAATAAGGAGAATATAAATACTTTACTTCTCCTCCCTTCCCCTCTCTTCTCCTTCTGTTAATGAACACTCCATCGAAACAGAGGGGATATAGGAGTATTTAGTCTTTATGAGTGGCGATAAATGATGTAAAGATTAGATTACCATATGGTTTATAAATTTAAGGTGTGAATATTTATTTATATTAATATTAATTGTATAATTTTTTATTGAGAAATTAGTTATTTTTAATATTTTTTTAATCTATTTAAAATGTGTTATTGTTTCATAAAGGAATAGCTATCTGTAGATGGGATAATGGATTACAATATAAGTGTATTGATAAATTTAGAAATAAAATTATATGCAGATTTATAAATAGAATAATAAATAGATTAAAATTATATTTAAATACAAATTTAAGTTAAAATTAAAGACAATTTGCATTTGAAATAAATTTTATTTGATTAATTAATAAATAATTTTTTAATCCATTTTTAAAATTAAAGATGGAATATTTTCATCTTAAAATTAGTTATGGACTTTTGATAAATGAATTTTAGAGATAAATAAATAGATTAAAATTATATTTAAATACAAATTTAAGATAAAATTAAAGACAAATTGTATTTGAAATGAATTTTATTTGATTAATTTATAAATAATTTTTAATCCTTTTTTAAAATTAAAAATGGAATATCTTCATCTTAAAATTAGTTATGGACTTTTGATAATGAATTTTAGAGATAAAATATTCTGGCTTAAATTTTATCTAGAGATGAAAAGATAATTTTCAGAAATGATTTTTTTTGTCAAGTAGTGATTTACTTAAAAAAATGAGAAATAAATAAATTCCTTCAAGCATACGATACACAGTATCAAAACTTTGAGGTATAATTAATACATGTCACTCCAAAAAAAAGACAAATAGAAAAAACAAAACAAGATTTGAGGTGCCCTAAATTAATGACTCAGCCAACACCAGACTTAAGAAGATTAAGAATGGACAAAATTATAAGACCAAAATAAATAAATAAAAAATATTTCTTTTTAATAATGCATGTGAAAAATAATTTGATTTCTTATTTAAAAATTTTTATTATTTTATTAAATGACCTACATTATTAAAATTTATTTCTTTATTAAATAATCCATAATTTTTAATTTTTTTATGATTAAATAATTACAATTATGAGGAATTATTTTATTTATATTCATCATTCTCATATTCATATATATGATTAAAAAAGCCCTAGATATGGTGGTAAGCGACAGGTATCTTCCCTGCGACGAAGGTTCAATTCCCACACTAAAAATCCGATTCAAAACGATTTTTTTTTTAGCTATTTTTCTTATAATTCTTTACTTTTATCTCAATACTCCATCATTATCATACAAACATGATATTAATATACATAAAAACATCTTAATTTTTAAAATAAAATTCGATTGAACCCTAAAAAATCCACTAAACCCTATATTTAGGTCAACCCGGGTTAACCCGAATCCGACCCGACCCAACCCGAAAATTTTTAACTCTCCAACCCTCCAACCTGAACCAGACCTGAACCCGAAAATGCCCAATCCAAACCTGATTTTTTTCGAATCGGCTCAGATTGAATCTTCAGGTCAGATATATTTTTGACACCCCTAGAGATCATCTTCGGAGAGTCGAAGATCTCCACTTGATCCAAATCAAACATTCGCTGTGGATCACCAACTTCACCTCTTCATTTAGGAAGAACTGTAACTCTATCGTAGTAGCTAGGGAGTTTGGCTGCCACACTAAGGACATGAGAGAGCATGAGTAATGTGTCTGGACCAGAAGAGCAACCATGATCGACACCAACCATTTGATCAGGGTGCAAAGTTTTGTATGTTTCTTCGACAGCAATAGCCAACACAAATTTCGTTCGATGAACCGTCTTTTCGTGAGCAATAAAACAGGACACTCAAAATCTATACACAAGGTCGGGGGGTTGTGTTGATCAACTTGGAGTCTCGAATTGGCGGCGTAGCTAGTTTCTCTACCATCATACCATGCATGTGAAGAGCTTGCTCTACCTTAAACCTCATTTCTCTTGCCATGGTTGTGGGTTGTGATCCGAATTTTCAAACGGATCAATCCATGACAGGACAGGGTGGTACATGACAGGCTAGCCATTTGGCTGGGTAAAATGGGTTGACCCATTATTTTGACGAATTATAAAATTTCAAATCCAACCTAATTTAAGACGAGTTACAGGTTAGGGAGCCAGCCTACGGTCTCATCAAAAATTTAAAAAAAAAAAAGTTTCATATCTTCAACGTTTATTTCGGAAATATTTTATCAATCAAATATATCTAGAAATAGGTGTTTTAAATATAATGAACACAAACGAGTACTCATGTTTGATGAAAATTACTGTTTTTATTTCAAAATTATAGAAAAATAATAATAAATTGATATAAAACTTGACTTATATGTATTTTCCAAGTCCATCGCATGCCGACTTATGGAGTCGCGCGCCTAGGTGGATTCACAACGGACTTAGTTGATAAAATTTCAATTAAATCTGCTTAAATTGTTTAACAATATAGACCAATACGATAGACCCAACCCAAATTGACAGACGTAGATGTAGATGTGTGTGATGATTTTGGGGAGTTAAGAGCATGCAAGAGGGTGGTTATAGAGGGCTTTTAGGTTTGGCCTCAATTAATAAAGGGCAAGAAAGTCATGTCATCAATACTCATATCATTTAGGTATTCATTCGTTAGGTGAATTAGGTAATTTGAAGGGGATCCATTCGAATTACACGATCGAGATATCAAATCTTGGGTTGCTTCATTGATTTTCAACCAACGATATCTTCGTTGAAACGTTATACGTGTTAGATACTTAGTTATAACATATATCTTTATTTGGCTAGCTAAAAAAGAAATATTAATCAAATTATATATATATATATATAGCTCCCCTCTCCTGTTTAAAGAGATCACAGATTTTATCTTAAGAGAAGACCCAGTTCCTTGTTGGTAAGCGGATCTCCCGATCGTTGGCCCTCAAAAGCTCTCGGGTCCGGACCTCTTGATTCAAGATCAATATGCCTGATTCAGAGGGTAATTAGTGGGTGCTATATGGATAAGAGAAGATGATAACCTAGCTGAAGTGGTGGTTCCAAACTTCTAGGGCGCCCCCAACTTCTAGGCACACCCCCACTCCTCGATGTCTTGATTTCTTGGTCTTCCGTCTCCTTAGCTAGCGACTCAATCTGGAATGAAGGACAATTTTAAAAAGGATAACTGTCGTATAAATCTTGAATTATTTCAGAAAAAAGGATAATCATTGTGTAAATCTCAAATTATTTAGGAAAAAAGATAGCGGATTATTTAAGGAATTAAATAATGATCGCGTTAAGATCGGAATGGAAGGAAAAAGTTTATCATCTCCCTATAAAAGGTAGCCCTTTTCTTGCATCCGAGGTACATGCACACACACTTCTAAACCCTAATATTGATTGTTTCCTCCATCTGATCCTCTAACTTTAGCATCGGAGTAGCTGTGTCGGGGAACCCCTAACTATCATTCTCACCTCTTTTCTTCTTGTTTGTTGTCATCCAGGCTCGCAAAACCACATCACCCTCATTGTTGTCGAGTGATTGTAAGTTAGCAACAGAGCCAACTCACTGGTGATTCACTCGTCGATGTTCACAAGCAGGATTAAATTGGCGCTGCATGTGGAAACACTGAGTTAAAGACTTGAACCAGAACATTAAGATGGATAATCCCGGAAGACCTGACATCATTGCCATGACAATAGAGAATTTTAAAAAAATGATAGCAACAATGGTGCAACTGGTATTAAAATGGCATGCTACAAAAAAACCCAGAATAGTGATAGAATTACCTATGGAATATGATTTCCTATTATTTTATTGATAATGTGAAAACCAAATATCGCAAGTGTTTTCTAGAAATTCTAATGATGCTCAGCCAATAAACCTATCAATACTTTTTATTTTCAAGTTTTCTATTAAGTCAACGGGTGCATCTATTTCTAGATGGTCAATTCAAGAAGAATACTCTACTGTAATAGCATACATACTGTTAAACTGTGATGAAGTCAAACTATACATAAAGTAAGTTAACTTCTCTAATCAAATATTTATCCCCCGTTTAATTTGTTTACTTGATATCCCAATTGTCTTAAAATTACCTTCTTTCCTAGCTTTCACGAACAACAACTATATCTATAAAATTTATCAATGGGTGCAAGTGAGGTAGCTATAAAGTTAGATGTCGAATTTGCATTATGGTTTCAAATATATATAAGTTAGAGAATTTATAAAAAAATTTAGTTCATGTATATTAAGAAGTGTCCCAATTTATATCATAATTATTTTTATAAGTGAAAGATCATAGAATATCAAATGTACAAAATGATAGGATAATGATTCTTACATTAGGACCCCTCCGTAAAATAATGGCGTACTCTAGTTAGTATTTTAATGGCCTCAAATTCCACGTGATACAACTAGATTCACGAAGATTGACTTATAATTTTATTGTTTGCGTCAAAGGATCTATGGGCAATAGTAACACTGAGTTTAATTACTATGGTAGACTTGAAAAAATTATAGAGACTGAATATTCTGCATTACCTATAAAAAAGTGTGTTATTCAAATGTTCATGGTATAATATGACCCCAAGAATAGATATCATAATACATCCAAGCTACAATTTAGTTGAAATTAATGCAAATAAAAGGTTCAACAAGTTTGAACCTTTTCATTTTCAAAATACAAGCAAGTCAAGTTTTCTATCTTGAATACCCTACAAAAAGAAGAAGATCTAGTGAATAATTGTCTGTTTGTCGAATGAAGCCTCGCTCGACCATAGAAATGTCGAATACCATCACTGCTCAAAACCATGATACATTTCAGAATGACGAAGTGGAGAGATATTCAGTTGATTAATAACTTCAATCTATATCTCAATTACTTGTAGATATTAATGTCACTTACCGAGAGATAGATGATGGAGAGATGTCTAGCAGTGAGGATCTTATTGAACTAACAGAGTCTAGTGATGAAAACTTAAAAATTGTTAATGTTGATTAATCAGATATTAATGATGATTAAATATTAGTAATATTGTTCATCAAGCAAGTTATGCTTCCATATTATTTTGTATTTATATTATCATATTAGTAAACTTTATTATGATGTGTTGCAATATTATTTTGTAAACATTATTATGGCAGAGCAGTAGGCAATAGCACTTCATGGTTATAAGGTGCTTTGAGTTGTTGAAGACTCATAAGTATTTTTTGTTAATAATAATTCAAGTTTATATATGACTTTATTTATAAGATATTTCTCATACTTCAATATTTTTTCATATAGGTTTGCTTCGAATGACCACCAAGCAGCCACCTATATTATAGGAAAATTTAAAGAAAGAATATGCGCTTATGCCTTATGGTACTACATGGAGGCATGTAGACCAAAAGTTAAAGATTTTTTATTATAATAAATTTATGGTAAATAAATTTAAAGGGTAAGAAAGTCGTGCCATCTAGACTCATCTCATTTAGGTATCCAATTATTAGGTGAATCAGGTAATGTGAAGGCAATCCATTCAAATTACACGATTTTGGATACAATAAGGACAAGCGAGATATCAAACCTTGTGTTGCCTCATTGATTTTCAACAAACAATATCTTCATTGAAACGTTATACCTGTTAGATGAGATTTGCAATGACAAGTGAAGGTGATGAGAATGACCCAAAAAAAAAAAAGTGACACGTGTCCATATCTCCCGATCGTGTCCTATCTTGTTGGAGAGTTTTATCGGCCGAGACTATGGTGTCGTGGTAAGGGTGCTCACTTGTCTCCTAGGTACAGTTATGGCGTATTTGTAGTGATTTTTTCTCCAAGTGGGAATTACAACTAAGGGATGTTGGCTGCTGAGCCACCCACTATATGTGCTTCCCGATTTACCCTAGTGGCGGGTCGAAAACTTCCGTAGGACTAAATCGGTCATCCCAGACTCGACGTTACCCAGTCTAATTAATTATTTTTTTAGGAAATTTTATCTCCCTTTATGATGGAACTAGATATGGTTGGAAGACGATCAAATCCCCAACTTAAGGCAGGGCTTGACATGATCATTGACTAAGCCATCTAATTGGGCTTATGCCACCAGTTAGGCCTATCTTACCCCAGCAGAGATCACAACCTTTTATCTGGGTCTTTTAGATTGAGAAAACAGCCCCTTGGGTCAGGACCAATGTGGCTTAGACCTCAAAAGCTCTCGGCTCTAGATCGATCTGGCCTAGACGTCAAGACATCTTAGGTCAAGATCAGTGTGGCTGATCCGGATGATAATTAGTGGAAGTCATATGTTGGTACCCTATGTTGGTTTTGATATGATCATTCAAGTCAAGTTAGGTCCTATTGTATTTAATCCTTGTATCTAAGTATGCAGAAACTTAGGAGCACAAGAAGTCGAGCGAATGATGCAGCTAGCGAGAAGAATGACACGGGATAGAGTCGACGGGTTTAGTGTGTCGAGGGACAAGATGCTACGGAAGAGTACTTTAGTATACGAGAAGGAAGTGCACGACGTTTCCGAGGGATGAGAAGTTGAAGCGAAAAACTACGGAGGAGAAGGCCGCAAGATGGGTTCGAGTGAGCCCAATTTCAGATGGTCGAAATCACCCAAGCAACCGAAGAAGGCGCCAGATTAGTCAGCGCAAGGCTAACTGATTCCAGCGCCCGGAGCACCTGGGTGTCCAAAGTGCACCTTGATGTTGCAAATCAACTTTTAGGTTCACGTCAGCAACAATCCGAGCGCTCGGAGCAGGTCTGAGCGCTCGGAGATGGATAAAACATTATCACTTGGCCGTTGCATAATTGTTGTATGGAGATAGAGTTTTGCCACGCTAAGGGCATTCGGAGAGGGTCCGGGCGCCCGAATTGTGCCACTTCGGCAAATGGTCAGATTCAACCAGTGGACTATAAATAGAGCCATGATCTTCTCCATTTTGAACAGCACACTTTGTACTTTGAATTCTATTCTACTTTTCGTTTCCGAGCTTTATTTTCATGTACGAGACTTATTCGCCTTTGACGTTTTGTTTGAGAATGAGATCTTCATAGTGAACTCATTTTCCTTGGAGTAGCAATCTTTTAATTGCAAACGAAGTAAATTGTTTGTCTCCTACCCTTCTTAGTTCTATTATCATTTTAATTAAGTGTGTAATTATTTAAGCCCGACAATTTAAGAAAGGTATACTTGTTGTTTTTATTGTACATGATAATTCACTCCCCTCTTGCTTGTCTCGCAGGACCTACACCATATGGATAAGAAAAGATGGTGACCTAGCTGAGGTGGTGGTTCTAACAAAGGGAAAACTGAGTCGACCCCTAACTTCTGGGGCTCACCAAACTTCTGGGGCGCACTCCGACTTCTTGGCATATCGATTCCTTGATCTCACGTCTCCTTAGCGACTCGGCTCGGATTGCAAGACCCTTTTCAAGAAAACGATAACCACTGCGTAAATCTTATATTATTTCAGAAAAAGAATAATCTATTAGGGCAATTTCCCTAGGTCAAGGTTGACCAGTTTGACTAAGCTTGAGTTGAGTCAAGCTTGAGTTGGGATTTGAGTTTTGTTGTTTGACAATATATGAAGATTGCTAGGGCAATCATCCGATTGTGGAGATGGTCAAAGGGTTGACCAGGTTGATGAGAAGATAAGTCAAGTAGATCAGGGTTGACAGGAGACTTGACTGGGTAAGTCCTAATTTGAGGTTAGACATTTGGGAA
>JBBMJZ010030358.1:0-10204 GCA_037833815.1 Zingiber zerumbet
CCGGCTTTCACCGACCCGGGCGTCGTTGGTCGTGAGCAGAGCTCACTGATAAGCCTCGCATGGGAGCCGACCTGAAAGGTCGTTGGGCGTGAGAACAGAGCTCACTTATAACTCGCACTGAGGCGAGAGCACCGCTCAATCCGCTGACCCAAGATTCATGGCCACAACGCTGGGCTACCGCCGACCCAGGCCGAAAAATGATTAAACCGAAACTTATGTCAACAGAACTTCCCCGCATAGCTCGGGCTATCTTCGCCATGCTATGTTCATTATGCCTCGTTCGGGAAGTAATAAGGCTGACCTGCACTTGATCTCCTTATATGTTCCTGCATTCATAATATATAAGGAGTTAGGACTGCCCTGGATAAAAACGGTATGTGCCTTACTCTGTTACAGAGCTGGTGTAACCCATCAGCTCTGCTTAGTTTGAATTAATTCCCGCCGTCGTCGTGCTTTTTCCCGAGGAAGAGGCTGTTCCTTTTTATAAGCAGAGCCTTTCCCTGCACACATTGGTCCTCATGCTTTCCCTGTCACCTCCGTCATTAAGATGCTTCCTCCCGTGTTGACACCTGTCTTACGCTTTTAATGCTCACGCCGCCTGACGCCACCTTGTTGACCCATTTTTGTACTCATCCTTCTTCAAACGTGCGCTGACCTCTGATCAGACGCTGTTTGGACGCGTTACCCGAAAATATACTCGGTTCTGTTCTCGATGCTTCCGAGGAATAACAAGGCTTTATAAACCCTAAAGGCTGTCCGCCGACTTAACTTTGGCGCTTCGTCTTCTCCTCCTTCTTCGTTCTTGCTTGCTCTATGTGTTACGACCTTCTTGCTTTTCGCTTGCCCCTGGCCCGTGATCTCTTCAGTTGTCATCTCCTTGGCGTCCCTGTTCTTCCCAACCATGGATGGTAAGGGTAATGTCCAACTCTGGTATTCATATTTCCTTTCTGATCTGGATCAGGGTGACCTGTCTTCTCTTCAAAAAAGCTTAAGATTAGGTCCTGCATACACCCTCCGCCTTCCCGAACCTAATGAACCTCCTTCTTCTCCTCCGGAAGGGTTCCTTACTGTCTTTAAGGATCAAATTCTAGGAGGCCTTCGCTTTCCCATTCATCCCTTCCTTTCTCAGTTGAGTCAGTATTTCGGGGTTAACATTTCCCAGTTTGCTCCCAATGTTTTTCGAACCATATGCGGCATTACTATCTTGTGCCGCATTTATCAAATACCGTTAACTGTTCGCCTGTTCCATCACTTCTATTCCTTCCGACGAGCCGAAGCGGGGGTGTTCAATGTCCAAGCCAGACCAGGTCATAAATATTTTGATGACCTGCCTTCTTCCAACAAGGGCTGGAAGTCGCGCTTCTTTTTCATCAAACCTGCTTCCCCAATACTTAACCCTCTTCCCTGGCGGGACAACTTTCCTCCTAACTCCCCCTCACATTTTCATGAACCCATCTGTTTTGATGCCTCCAACCAGCTCTCAGGTGTAAAGGTTCGCCTGTCCATATTAATGCTGGAAGGCCTTCTTTATGCTTTTGGTCTCAGCCCTGTCCGTACAGAGATTGGAGCTCCTTTTGGTGAGTTACTGCTTTTTCTTTTAGTGCTTTTCGCTAACTGAGGTACTTTTCCTTCTTAATTTTGCAGTGGCCGCCATACTTCGCTCCTTCGTTGATGGTGACCCGCCCCCACTCAATATTCTGGAAGTTCTCGGAAACGAACTGCAGATACACCCTTCTGTTTCTGCTGATACTTCTGATGCTGCTGCTCTGCCACCGATCCAAGCTCAGCCATCCGACCCTCCCAGTATTTCTGAGCCGGCCGAACCACTTGCACTGGCACTTCCTGGGTCAGGGGAAACAGAGCCAACAACTCAACCTGACCAGCTAGCAGCTCAACCTCCTGCAACAGAGTCAAGGTTGCCCTCTTCGCTCTCTAAGAAGATTCGTATAGGGCGCAAACGAAAAGACGTGACACTATCTCTCCAATCGTCCCCTCGTCCTTCTCGACGCCCCAAGATTGTCTCCCCTTCGCCTCTGGACCCCCTTCAAGCAATTATGCCGGAGCAGGAAACTGTTCTTCCTACCGACCCATCCGTTCAACCACCTATGCAGGATGTATCCCCGACCCGGGCTCCAGTTACCCTTGAAGATCCACCAAGGGACTCAATAATCTCATCTGCCCCTTCTTCTATGGAGACATCACCAGTCACCACACCCGCTCCAGAGCTGGCTTCTGATAAGCTCTCCTTCGATGTCTCCTAGAAGTTGCCCTCCGAGATTGACCCCGCCCATGCCTCCGCTGAAGATACTTCATTGACTGTGGGTAGGGTCAACTTTCATGGAGCTTTGGCGACATCCTGACGAGCTGCTGATCGCCAATTGGGGAAGAGCGCTTCTCCCTGGGATGAACTAGATCAATCCGCTCTTCAACTAGTATCAGTGAGCTCCTGCTTTCACTTTAACTCCAATTGTTGAAATGAGTTTTTAACACTTTCCCCCTGTTTCCTTCTCAATGTTTGCAGGCCTGCTCAGCGGGTCTTAATGCCATCCAGCGTGCTGCCGAGCTGCAGTGGGAAAATGAGGTTCTGAGGGCCCGCCTTCAAGAATTAGAGCCTCCGACGTTATCTGAAACACCTCTTGAGCTTCCTCGAGGAGATCTGGATGCTTATCTACAATCCATTGAGAAATCTGCTTCTTCAGCCCGTGCCTTTGTGCCTGCCGCCGCTGCCAGAATTAAAGAATTGGAGGCAGCTCTTCAGACCAGTGAAGCTAAGTTGGTCACCGAAACAAACTGCGTAATCTGGCTGTCGCTGCCCAAGAAAAAGAACAGGCAAAAGTGGCTGCCCTCTCAGCTGAGCTAGAGCTATTGCGACAAGGCCGTGAAATTCTGCAGATGGACCTTGCTGATGTCCAAGCTCAACTCCTAGATAGCATAGATCAGGAAAATAATCTGAGGACTCAGTGGGAAGCCTGCCAGGTTACTCTTCAGACCTTGCAAATAGAATTGAAGGAGGCTCGGGAAGCTATAGTACAGAGCCAAACTGACTTGCTTTCAGCTCGCATTGAGGCTATCACATTCGAGAATGAGCTGAAGGCTTATAGAGATGGGGAGCCGGAGCGTCTGAAAGCCTACCGATTATCTTACGTCCGCTCCCTCTTCTTTCTGAAAAAGCTATGGAAGTGGATGAACCTGCTGCTGTACTACGGAGCAGCTGGAGGGGTGAAGCAAGCCTTTGAGCAGGGATATCTTCGATCAGTGCCTCCGGCTACATTTTTGGACGCTCAACGGATATCCCGGGAAATGCCAGATGGGGTCTTCCCCTCTTTTGATGAAGACGATGGTCTTTTCCTTGAAGAGGCATCTTCCTCTACAGCTGCAGCTCAACCGTCAACTTCAACTGCTCCTGCTGATCCACAAGCTCTACCAAGCACTGCTGATGACCCTTCATTGCCCTCTCAGGACGTTCTTTAATTTTTCCAGAATTGTAATGTCACATTCCTTGGCCTCTTATGAATTGTAATGATTTTGAGCACCAAACTTTATCCCTTCCTCATTGTATTTATTTCTCTACACACTTCAAGTTCTTGAGCTGTTTGCTTATCTCGCCCTTATTGCCGCTTCGAGTTTTATATGCGCTTGTCTTTTTATCGTGAATTGTTAGAGCCTTTGTCTGTATTTTGCTAATCTCTTACCCCTCCAGACCTGCCCTACACACCACCTGCTGTGTGAAATTTTGCTGATCTGACTCAAGAACTGCCTGACCCGCTGTGTAAACACTTGCTGACCTGCCTCCAAAGCTTCCAGATCTGCTATATGATCACTTACTAACCTGCCTCAAAAACCACCAGACCTGCTGTATGAACACTTGCTGACCTGCTTCAGAGACTTCCAGACCTGCTATATAAACATTTGCTGACCTGCCTTAGAAACTTACAGACCTGCTATATAAACACTTGCTACCCTGCTTCAGAAACTTCCAGACCTGCTATATAAACACTTGCTGACCTGCTTCAAAAACCTCCAGACCTGCTGTGCAAGAAAATGGCTGCTCTGCCTCAGCCTATATCCTCCTTAGTGAAAAGGGCGAACCGACTTCAAGGCTCTCTCTAGTCTGTCATACCCTAGGAGGCGCTTCGTATCCCGAACCTTTGCATTTCCTTTATTACCCCTTGGCTCTTTTTCCGATGAAAATCGAACGGACTTCGGTTCTTTCCGCCGAAATCGTTAGGCGTCCATTGATCATTGACAGAAACACCCTTCTTATCAATACCTATAAATATTTTCCTCCTTCTTTATGGAGCGCCGACTTTCCTTGCGTCCTTGTGTTCCTCGGCTTTTCGCTTAAGTCCTTGCTCTTTGCTCTCAACTCCTTGTGGTCGACCTTCATCTTCTCCTCCTTCCTGGCTACTCCATGTCCACCTCTTCTGCGCAGTGGACATCCTTAGTTAGTGTCTTATACCCAGGCGCTTCTTCATTCACCGAGCTTGATATGGATGGCCTGAGGTATGGCTACGAAATTCCTGCGACTTTCCATACTATCATCCCCACTGGAGTGCATAACTCTCGCATCCCTCCTTCTGGTTATGCCACTTTCTTTATGGAGCAACTGATTGCGGGCCTTCGCTTTCCTCTCCATCCTTTGTTAGCTGCCGTATTCCATTACTTTAGGATTCCCCCCGGCCAGTTGACTCCCAACTCCATAAGGTTGATCTGCGGTTTTGCCGTACTTTGTGAAGTATGTGAAGTAACTTGGTCTGCCCCTTTATTCCACTCCTTCTTTACCCTGCATCAACAAGCCGACGGCTTCTTTTATTTCCATCCTCGCCCTTCGACTACCTTTTTCTCTGCTCTTCCCCCTTCTGACAATAGCTGGCAAAACAAATTCTTCTTTCTTCAGTTCCCAGATGATGTGGAATGGCCTCTACATTGGCTGTCTATACTCCCAACGGCTCCTCCGCTGGGGAACTTTCAGGAAAATCCATCTTATATTGCAGCAGCTAATGCCTTGTCTGGTTGGCAGCTGGACTTGACCAGGCTGCTAACAGAGGAGATACTATCTTATTTCCGCCTGAGCCCACCTATCTTGGAAACCCCTCATAACTTAGGTATGTCCTTATTGCTGTTATGCTTTCGTATTTTTTGCATTTGTGCGAACAAAGGTGACCTTAGCTATGACCCTTGCAGCTGAATCTTTGCGCCGATCCTCTAATGTTCAGCCTCTTCCTCTGGACAATACTGAGATAATGCGCAGGGGGAGACTCATCTTGGCCCGGAGACCCCAACCCTGTTCAGTCCCTCTCCCAGCGGAAAATGATACCCCTGCTTCTTCTTCCAGACCCAGAAACACACGCGCTCGAAGCCAAGCCTCCAGGTCAGGGCGTGGACGTGGTCGCAGATCATCCACTAGGGGAGGTCGCAGCTCGGCTGCTATTCCCAGTACCAATTCTGCTACTATTCCTCGCGCCAGCTCTGCTAATATTCCTCGCACTAGCTCTGAACTCAGAAGAATATACCAAGCAGCTCGAACTGCTCGTTCAACTGCATACCGTGCGAGTCTAAGGGCTGCAAATCAGACTGGTCCTTCGACATCAAGGCGTCGCTATCAATATTCCTCATCCACTGAGAATGACTCCGAGGATGAGCAGCCTCTAATTCGTCGGATGCGTCGCGGCCCAACCCCCATCATTCCTGACCCAACTCCCTTAACCTCCAGGCAGCACGAAAATTCCGAACAGGGGATACCTTCCATTTCTCCTCCAGCTTCTATTCCTAGCGTACCTCCTTCCACAGAACAGAGCCAGCCCCCTGCTTCTTTTCCAGCACAGGACCCTCCGGTTGGGTCAGCCTCGACCCCTGTTGTTGAGCCTTCTCCTGCAGGACCATCTGCTGCGCCTCCATTTGCCCCCGAGAGTGACACCACAGTTCCCCCAATTGTATATAAATTTGGCATTACACTTCCTTCTGAAGCCCGATTAGGAATCCAGTCCAATGTTTCCACGGGTACTCTGAAGATGAAGGGCCACTTGGCGGAGACTTGGAAAGATGGTTGGGATCACATGAAACAGCTATCGCTTCCAGCTCGGATGGATAGATTCTCTGAGTTATATACCAGAGTAAGTCTCTTCATTATCAGAACTGATAATCTATCTCTTTTCTATTAACGGGCCTCCCTTTCTGGACAGGTTCATGCAGAATCTCTAGTTGTTAATGAGTCCCTTTATGAGGCTCATTACCAGAATAAAATGCTCCGAGATCAAGTGGCTGAGTTAGAGCTCCAATTAAATAATCCAGCCCAAGCTAGTCATGCCCTGAGAGCTGAAATAAAAATCTTAACTAAGAGAAACAACAGTCACGCTGTGTCCCTGGCAGCTGCCCGAGAAGAAAATCTGAAGCTCAGAGCAGAGCAGGATCAAACGAAACTCCTTCATCAGGAACAGCTGGATCAACAAGCTCAAGTACACCAGGAGGCTATAACTCAGCTTACTCAGGAAGTAACGTCTAAAGATGCCCTGATACCGCAGCTAAATGACCAGCTAGCTTCTCAAGCAACCCAATTAGAAACCCAGACGGCTGAGCTGCAAGCTTTGCGAGCAGAATTATCTCAATCTCGAGCAGCTTTGGCTGGAGTATCCACGGCTCTCACAGTCTACCAAGAAGGGGAGGCTGCTCGTTGTCTACACAGCCGTGAACTGTATCTGCAATCCCCAGAGTTCTTAGCCCAAGCAGCGAAACGCTTTTCTGCTACGGTCCCTTACAGCGCTGCCGGGGTCATCAGACAACTTCACGAGCAAGATTATTTGAAGGCAATTCCCACTTCTTCCTTCTTGGATTACAAAAGGATTATTCAAGGCTTTCCTGATGACATTTTTGCTCCTTTTAAATGATTTGTGTATATGAACAAACAACTATGTCTCTATGCAGTCTCATGAATGTAACAAACATAGCTCCAAGCTTGAGTTTTCACATGGTTTAACCTTGCAACTGTGTTTTTAGCATATTATTGTTGCATAATATGATACTAATAACGTCTGATCAGCCCCTATCAGCTCAGCTTTGTCATACACGGTAAGGTTGCAAATAATTAGCACTCCAAGGCCGTTCCAGCGTTCTACCCTGAGAGTCTTGTAGATAATAAGCCCCCGATGCCAATTTCTTGACGACTTTGTAGGGTCCATCCCATTGAGGTGCCAATTTTGTCACATCTCCCACGGGCTTCACACGCTTCCAAACTAAGTCTCCTTCCCCAAAGAATCGAGGTACTACCCTTCTATTGTAATTTTGTCTCATCCTCTGCCTGTAGACTTCCAGCCGAGCAGCCGTTTGCTCTCTGACTTCACTAATAAAATCCAGCTCAGCTAACCGTCGCTCTGCATTTCCTTCATCATAAAGGCTTCTCCGAGCTGAAGGCACCCCAATTTCTAGTGGCACAACTGCTTCATTACCATAGACCAAATGGAAAGGTGTCAGACCTGTGCTCTCTCTAGGTGTGGTACGATAAGCCCATAAGATGCTTGGTAACTCATCTACCCAACTGCCTCCCATATGATCCAGCTTAATTTTAAGGCCTCGCACTATTTCGCGGTTTACTACTTCGGTCTGACCATTGCTCTGAGGGTAAGCCACCGAAGTGAAGGCCTGAGTAATGTCGAACCCCCTGCACCAGGTCTGTATCCTCTGCCCTTGGAACTGCCTCCCATTATCAGGCACTCACTTTCTCTTGTTAAAATAGTTGTCTCATAAAAAAGGCGGAATTAAGGTCGTGTTCACTTCTGAGGATTGAGAAGACTCTCGATATTCTAACACGACTAAAGGTAAGAAGATGCAAAATATTATTGTATCTATTAGATTTTGGGACTATATCGCTGATATTCTTATAGCAGTGCACCCTTTTACGTTGTTCTACGTAAAGTCAATATAGACAAGAAGCCATAAATGGACAACGTTTACTGCCTAATTTATTAAGCAAAAGAGGAAATTAAGAGACATCTACAATCACCAACAAAGTATCAACATTACATTGATATAATCACTACACTATCGGACAACCAAATGGGAAATATATTCATTTGACAGGCACGTATTTTTTAATGATAAAGAATTTTTAATATTGTAATTAATAATTATATATGTTTAATTATTTTAGGTTATTATCTAAATTTGGCATATTAATACCATTATAATCTTGGCACAAACGATGATTTCTTAGTGTCCCTCATAAACGTAATATCAAGACTAGAAATAAATAGAGATTATTACTGAAAGGCGATTATTTCGAGAAACATATGCTTCTTTTAGCAATCCTATTGCAGTGTATATAAAATGGAAGAAGGTAAACATGGTAAAAATTATTACTAATTATTGTCAACAATTATAAATGTTATTTTACTTTTGTTCTCATTTATCTTCCAGTTGAGTGGTGGTTACACTATAGAGGATCAGCTCCAAATTTGAAAAAGATTGCAATATGAATTCTCTACATCTTCTAGTGATTGTGAAAGAAATTGATAACTTTCTCCCATATTCATACAAAAGTACGAAATCGTCTTTCTTATCGTCGCTCGGAGAAGATGGTCTACGTTCATTATAATATGTGTCTTCAACTAAGAGCAATGAAGAGAAAAAAGAACAAGAGTCTGGTTATGTAGACCCATTTGATATTAGATTTGTCCAAATTGATAATGATCCAATGATGGATTTGTGGAATGTTGTTGAGGCTGAAAATCCATTACTTGATGAAGCAGGAGAGCCACCACGACCATCTGAATTTCTTACTCAGCAAATTGAAAAAAATACAAGCTAGAGGAGATATAAACGTGGAAGAAGATGATGATCAAACTTTTTATCAAGAATTTAGATTTTCTGGATCTCAATTTAGACGTTCTCAAACATCTCAACCCGAAACCCAACCAAAGTCCATAGATAAAGGCAAAAGCAAAAATAAAGTTGCTGCAATTTTTACTAAAAATAAAGAAAAAGGTAAAACTCCTGCTTTTACGAGAATGGGTCAATTGAAAATTAATGAAAATTAAGGGTGTCAATTCGGGTGGGTTGAATCAGGTTCGGGTCGGGTTGAAATTTTTTTTTTTAAAACCCAACCCGAACCCGAACTCAACCCAAAACCCCAAACCTGAACTCGACCAACCCGACCGAATAACCCGAAAACCCAATTCAAAATGACCTTTTTTAGCTATTTTCTATATAATTCTTCACTTTTATCTCAATACTCCATCATTATCATACTAATATTGATATTAATATACATACAAATATCTTAATTTTCAAAATAAAATTCGATTTAACCCAAAAAAATCCACTAAACCCTAAATTCGGGTCAACCCGAACCCGACCCGAATATTTTCAACCCAAAAACCCTCCAATCCGAACTCGGCCTAAACTCAAAAATTCCCAACCCAAACCTAATTTTTTTCAAGTCGATTCGGATTAGGTCGGGTTCATTTTTGACACCCTTAATGAAAATCCACTCGATGCAATTGATAAACAAGAAGATGATGACAGTGATTAAACATCATCACCTTCTGACACTGTAGTCCGACGAGAAGTTCGAAATAAGGATAGTAATGTTGATAGCACTGTAAGTATTTATGGAAGTGATGGCAATGGTGATGCATGGTTGTAAAAATTATGTTCCCCCTACTCTAGCACCGTAGCCATAAACATGTGAGAGAGATTACACACATACAACTCAAAATTATGATCATGGAGATAGAACTATTCAATATCAACATCAATATATGGATGATGAGAATAATTCTAATAGAAGTTTATCATACTCTCAGCCTTCTTATTATAACTTTGATGCATCATATGGTGATCCATCATACTAGAGCTTAGGGACGTATATTTATCCTTATCCTATGCCCGTACCCATTCCACACTAATGGACATGTGCATGATGATTATTTAATTTGGGCGTTGGAGAACTATGGAATTGATCTAACTAGATTGTTGTAAAAACCAATGCTTCCATTAGATTCACACCACTTCTTTTGGTATTAATTAGTAAGGTAATATATTATGATGTATCAATTTTAATTCGAGTTATTGATACATCAATTTTCTTTAAAGAAAAATATATTTAATTGTTTTGTCTAACAATATTAAGTTGTTCAATAATTGAGAACTTATATAAAATCAATATACAACTTACTTTAAATTATACACAATAAACATATTTATCTAATAA
>JBBMJZ010030384.1:0-10202 GCA_037833815.1 Zingiber zerumbet
CCGAGCGGTCGACGAGGCGAGCCGCGTCTTCGACGAAGTGAACATCTACAACATATACGCGCCGCTGTGCTTCTCGTTGGGCGTGACGCCGACTCCAAAGTTGCCTTCGGTTTGTCTCTTGCAAGCATCTTTATATTTATCCTCATTTTCTTGGTATTTTCAGAATCAATTTAGATCGATCGATTCAACCAGTTAACTGAAGAATCAGAGTTCATTGCATTCTTGTTTGATCTCAAGTTAAATTAGGAAAAATCTATATTGGATTTAGGGGTAATCAGACTCTAACTGCTAACTTCTATCATGCTGAATCGTATCCCTTCATGATCCCTTTGCGAAATAGAATAACAACTAACTTAACTTGCAAACCCTCATATGCAAAAAATTGCATGAACGCCAGGGAGCCTATGAAGGCCACACTATCAATCGAGCAAGATCCCGAGACTGAGCCCCGCTTGATCATGTGATGTGTGAAGAGATCTGCAATGGCCTTATCCTTTCAAGGCCCCTCCAAATTCATTTGAATGTAATCACTAACATTACATAGTTTTCACTCAAATCATTTTATGGTTCAGAGTCAGTCACTGGATAAGGTTAAATTGCACTAAGGGAGACCTATACGCTGCACGATTAATCAAACGGGGCTTGATCTTGGCCATTCTAGATGTGAGTGATCGAGATTATAAGTTTCCCTAGATCATTTGGTGCACAGGCTCCCCTTCCGTGCAAAAGCCACCTGCAAGAGCTAAGACTTGCACGCTAGCTTTTGCATTCATTCAGAGGCTCCCTTTTGTTATTGGACTCATTCTAAACTTAATCACTTATATGAATATTTTTCATTCAAATCATTTTATGGTTTCTCAGTTACTGAATGCAATTAAATTGCAAAAATGGAGAAGGGAGGCTTATGCTTTACATGATTAGTTGAGCAGGATTTGATCATGGCCATTCTACATTCAAGTGAGCAAGATTATAAATTCCTCTTGATCATGCATTTCACAAGCTCTTCTTCCACTCGTGAGAACTGGAACTTGCATATTATTTTTGTTCACCTTAGGAGGCTTCTTTTTTGTGACCGAACTGATTCAAATTTTCACTCAATCATATCAATTGTGAATAATAGAGACATGGTTTATAGCCAAGTTAAAAACCATGGAACTAACAGATTTGATCTTTTTCTGTTTTTCAAAATATGGCAACTTTGCCCAATCCCTTCCTACCTAGTAATACCTACCAATTGTTATCTCTGTATACTGAAATGTCGTATTCAAATTCTGATGCAGATTCACAATTTTGATCCTTGTACTTCTAATTACGTGGAGGCATACCTGAACAATCATGAGGTGCAAAAAGCTCTACACGCCAATGTGACAAAGCTCAATTACACCTGGTCGGCTTGTAGGTATATACATATCTCGTATAAGCTGCTATATGGTAATTTTATTTTCTTTTAAACAAAATAATGAAAATTCAGTTCATTTATTGATATTTTTGTCTTGATGCAGCCAAGTGATACCTGGTTGGTTAGATCAGCCTTTCACAGTATTGCCAATTATTCACGAATTGTTATCTAATGGGATTAGGGTTTTGAAGTACAGGTAAAAAAAATTATGACCTCGTCATTACGTTATATAATTGTCATTACGTTATATAATTAACCTAGGAGATGAGTTGAAGAGACAAAATCTAGGTGAAAATCCCCTTCACCGCCATCCATGTCTTCATTATATGACAGCAGTGTTGCAAAAGTAAATAGAGATTTTCGTCATATTAGATGGCCTATTAGCTTTACATTTCAATACTTTTTGTATAGATAGTTGGTTCAATTTCATGGTCCTTGTATTCATTGTGTAAGTACGATAACAAATATAGATATATCAGTTTTTCATTTCGAGGTCCATTGAATTAGTAGCTATAGGTGTACAAGTATGATGGCTTTAACATTTCTGCATAACATATGCCATACGATAAAGATGAAGATATTGTTCATCAGATCACGAGTGAAGGGGTTTTTGATCCTATTTTGTCCCTAAGTAAGCTTTGGCTTGGTTCACTTTCATATGCATGCATGCAATTGTGCAGTGGTGACTTTGATGGAAGAGTTCCTGTTACTTCCACAAGATACTCCCTCAACAAGTTAAAGCTTAAAGCGAAGGTTCCATGGAGGGCTTGGATGCTTAATAGCGAGGTAGACAATTATGTTGTTTTAAATCTTTTCGCGTATTTAATTATCCTCAAATCCACTTTCACTGAGACAAAAAAGAATTGAAAGTGTTTACATTGATGGCAATAAATTATCCTCCAATGATATTGGCTGACTGATAATGAAATGTGTCAAACTCTCTTCATTGCTTGAATGATGACGACGACTATTAGAACGATATTAATTTTGATGGTTTTTATTATGAATATGCAGGTTGGAGGATACACTGTGGTGTATGATCATAATTTAACATTTACTACTATTCGAGGAGCAGGACATGAGGCTCCAAGTTATCAGCCAGCTCGAGCTCTGGAGATGATTAAAAGTTTTATTCAAGGGGTGCATCTACCTGCTGTTTAAGAAATGTAACCAATGAATTTGTTGGTGTTGTTTATTGTGATCTCAACCATTGAATAAAATCAAATCTATGTTTTTTTAATTATTATCTCTTGCTCAAGGTAATTATGGTTTGACTTTAATTAGTAATTTAGAAATTTCTTATTAATGGATTTAGTTTTATATTAATTTATCATTGATGGATTTAAGATGGTGTGATAGGTTAATAATAAGTGATTATGCCGTCATTTAAAAATGAATTAATAGCATTAAGACAGCGTGATAGAGTAGTTTTAATTGTAGAAAGTTGAGGGTGCACGATGCAACTTTTTAAATTGGTGATATGTTTATTAAAATGAATTTACTTAAGTTTTATAATATTTTTTAATAATAAACCGATTTATCCAGTGCCTGGTAGTAGTGGTACTAGGTATATAATGCCTCGCTATTCCGGTCTCGTTTCTAGGTTTTCTGCTTTCCTTTCTTCTGCAGTTCTACGGCGCCTAGGGTTCGTTTGCTGGACCTTCCTGCCACCATGGGGCGATACGGATACCGCAGTCACAGCAGAAGCTACAGCCCGCGGCGTTACAGCCGTAGCCCTCCACGCCGGAAGCGCTACGATGACCCCCGTGACCGATACCGTGGAGGCGGCGGTGGGGGACGGGAGTATAGGGACTATCGCTCCGCTTCCTCCGGACTCCTCATCCGCAACATTGCTCTCGACGCCAGGTCATTTTATGTATTATCCTTTAGGTTTCCTTAATTTGTCTTCGTTGTTACTGCAGTTAGAAATCCTTTTGATTTCTCCACTGCTCGTGGTATTTCGAGCTAAGATGACGATGGTTGTTCTCTTCCACGTTCTAACAAATCGTGCTAGGTTAAATATCTGTGACTCGGACAAATTAATGTATCGGTACGAATATCATTTGCGACAACTCAGTCTTTGTGTTGTTTCAACTCCTGATTTCATTTATTTATATTCATGGAATTCTAATTCTATATCATGGCGACCTGTATTTAGTGGCATTGTTGGAAAGTGTCTTGATCTGCATTTCACTACTGGCGACATGTATTCTAGAACAAAATTTAATTTATCAGTTTGGGTCTTAATCTTATATGATCTGCAGTCAGATGTGTTCTGTAAAGTTACCTACCTATCTTTGTGTTGGCCTTCTCTCCTACTTGATGATGATACCAAGAGAAGAAGAATATAGGAGGGAGGAGAAGAGGATTGAAGTAGTGGGCTGGATAAATTAAAATAATGGGAAAAGATTAAAAGATATAAGCACGAAAGAGAAAGAATAAGTACAAAAACTAGGCTAAATATAAAGGGGTGAAAGAGAATAAAAGAAATTTTTTGCTTACATCAGCACCTATTGGTATTATTTAGTCAGTATTTAAGTTGGTGGTTTGGCAGGTATGTATTCTAGTAACAAATGTTGCTTTATACTGTGCTTGAGGGAATAAAGTTCTATACTGGAAGCGAACATAATTATATTAGTGTTTTCATTATTTAGTTCATATATATAAACATGAATTCAAAAGAACCATTGTGATTCAAATCAGATTTTATACGATTCTTAAAATAGGAAATATGATCCATTAGAAATTAAATTCAACTAACCAGAAATAAATATAACCTATTGAAAGCACTAAATTCAACTAATGTTTCAAAGATTAAACCAAGTCATTATAAAAAGAAGGATGAATCTTATGTTGTATGATAGACATATAAGGTGGAGGAGATTATAATTTCAAAGTTAATGATTACATACAAAAAAGACCATCATGTTACATGGAGATAGTAAACGATAGCTAAGGTGGCCTCAACATCTAACAAAGCTGAAGAAGAAGAAATCACTGAAGTTCATATTATTGAAAAATTCTCTCCGGTTCATTTTTTCATGTAGCATACTTGTTTGCCTCCCTCTTTCTTTTCTTTCTTTCTTTCTTTCTTTCTTTCTTTCTTCAATCATGTTAATGCTATCAAGACATAATGGATAGCAAAGGTGTAGCCAATTTTTTTCCCATGTTAAAATGTCTTAGGATGAAATTTCTAATTATTTGTTTAATTTCCATTCATGGAATGAAATAAGACAGGTGGTTAAGTGGTCATGGGTAATTAATCTTGGTTACACAGTTGCACTGTTGTTTTAAAGCCTTCATGGCTAACTTTGATTATGCATGTGGTAAGTCTCTCCCATTTTAATCTCGTAAAAGCAAATACTCTGATAGACTGTTTGCTAAGCAGTAGAAACAAGGATTTTGGAATTTATCAGTTCATAGTTTTTTCTGAAATTGGACAATTTTTGTTGCTTTCATATTTTGAGAGGGTAAATGTGTCCATGTTAATTGATTCAATGTTGCTTCATTTTCCACAACTGTTTAGTTTTTTGTGTATTTATTTGGGAAGGATCTTTTTTGTTATGTGTTCTTCAATATATGTTCAAAATGCATGAATTAAATAAAAATTTGTCTATCATTTACAGGCCTGAAGATCTACGGATTCCATTTGAGCGGTTTGGTCCAGTGAAAGATGTCTACCTTCCAAAGAATTACTATACAGGGTAAGAAATACTATTCCGGGTACTTCCTTTTTGTGACTTCCATCAACCTAGTTTTCCTCTTGATATCTACAAACACTAACATCCAACTGTTGGACCTATGTGCCATTACTAAATTACTCTTTCATGATCCGTATCCTCTTTTTGAGTGAGATTTGGAAAGAGTAAAGAAACAAACTTCAGTTGAATTTTTATCTGCATCTTGAGAACATAATTTCTACTTTGAAAGTAAATAAGGTAATGGAGGGGGGTACATAGAAACTGCTGCTTTATTGGATATTTATCATGGATTGCATTTTGGAATATCAACAACTTCAACTTTGTACAAAAATTGAATATGTTTATTCACTTGGAGTTTTCATCTCTCCGATTTCCTTCCACAATTTTGACAAAAAAATGCCTCATTGAAACACTTTTAAAAGATCAAATTATGTCAGTTGGTACGATGAAAGTGTTTTTTTCACCACTAGATGAAGTGCTAAAAAAAGTGAAAACCTTTCAGTCCAAAAAAAAAGAAATTAATGGTAGGTTGGTTGTATTAATTTATTAACTGCTCCACTTTAAACTTGACTAAAAACAAGAAAACCAAAAAGGTGAAAGTCAAAAGATACTATTGCAAAGGAGAAATCCCCAAAAAGGATATGCCAATTGTGGTGCTTGCTCTCTTCTCACCTAATGCATAATCATACTTGTCCAAGCAACTGAAGCTACTGTATTGGGTCCATCATTGTGGAACACTGTCATCCTTATATATGTAATAGTATATTTTAGGACCACAAACAAACAACTCCATTCACTATCTATCATGCTAAACATTTTGTATCAGTCAGTTTCCTTGTAGTGTTGGGTAGTAATTTTTTCCTGTTGGTTTATCTTTGTAAGCTAAACAACCATTTCAGAATAAGCAGACTTGGTCCTCCTTTGTGTATTCATTTCACTGCACTGATCAATTCTGATCTTATGGCTCTGCTATTGCAGGGAGCCACGTGGCTTTGGATTTGTTAAATTTCGCCATGCAGAAGATGCTGCCGTAGCTAAGCAACATATGAATCGTCAGATTATTGGCGGCCGTGAAATTTCAATTGTCTATGCAGAAGAAAATAGGAAAACTCCTCAAGAGATGCGCATGACGGCAAGGGTTAGGTGTGCTCATCTATACTTTCTGGCATTATCACTTTTTTTTTTTATTAGATGTTGGAAAGCTGTTGGTAGATGTATTGTTTGATAATCTAATAGTTATCAATTGTATTCTGTTTGTTTGTGGAGTCCATGCCTTTTGGTTAATTTAGTTGCTTCTTCAAGTGATTTTCATAGTAATGAAACCTTCTGCAGTGAAAGATATATGGGAGGAAGAAACAGGCGGTCCATGTCAAGATCTCCTAAACGACAATATCATTGTTAGTATTCCGCTGTATCATCTCATGATATTCACAAGCCATCCAGTTTTATATCTGCTTGAGTATACTTAAAATGTATCATTCTCTGTGGCAGCATATTCTCGTTCTCCTAGTCCTCCCAAGCATGGTTCAAGGTTTGTTACAATACTTGTACTATTGTTTTTGCATGTTATCCGCTAAAAGAAATTAACTGCTGGTTCTTATCATGATCATATATGAAAAATCTCTTCGTCTATTAAACATCACAATTTAAATATCTTTCGAATGCCTGAGCAAAGGGCATTCATTTTGTTAATAGTTTCCATTGATATAGGAAGGTAAGACTTGGGACCTTCAATTTGTATAGTAGTAAATAGTATACACTAATACTGTAATACATCCTACAATATTCTATTTGAAGATTAAGAATCGTGCATATCAATGTTCCAAACTTTTTGGAGTAATTAAATGGGAAGTCCTTAGTTAAAAGTATAGGGACAAGTGTTCTTAAATTGAATTCATAACAAAGTTTTGGAACAGTATCATTCCATTTTGGTTGGGTGTTGGCTGCTTTGATGAGGAAGAAGAGAGTTGGAGGAAGATGAGTATGAGGTAGAAGAGGAGGTTAACGAGGGAGGGAGAGGAGGAAGTGGCAGACAAGATTGTGACAAAGCGGAGTACCTTTCAAAGTCTCGCTGTGGAACCTTAGTCTGCATTGCCTCTTGAAGTAGGAAAGCGGCTTGTGGTTCTTGCTGTTTGTCACTTGCAGCGGAGGAATGGCTTGCAGCATGCTTCTTGTGTGCTAGGCTGTGAGTGAAAAAAGTTTGCCCATGCCAACCAACACAAACCAAATTTGATTCCTTAGCACAAGTTCTTCAATGACCAGTGACTTGATGGTAGGTTGATGTTAGTGATTGACAATAGATATGCTAACTTGGTAATGAGGCTGTCATCGATAAGCAACCGCATAATTTCTTTGTTCATAATCACAAACCAAAAGCATCAGTATGCATAACACTCATCAAGTTATCAGTAGGTCTCTTAGTCTTGCTGGTTTCAGTTTACCCCTTCTTTCATGATCCAGTAGGCCTTAAAACGGTTAGCCATTGCCCCAATAGACACAGATTTTACTTGCCAAGGATTTACACTACATCCAAGAGTTCCCTAATAATCTGAATAGCTATATGATGATTTGAAATTTTGTATAGCTTTGTGGACTTTAGTTTAGCAGTCTCCTGTTTTCCTCTATCCCATATCTCAGCAACAGTCTAGTTATCTTTACTGAAAAATATGATAATCATAATAGTACAATTCAAAAATTGAATCGGGTGTTCAATATTTAGTCAAATAAAATTATGTTTATACTCTCTCTCTCTGGTTTTGGGATTAAGCTTTCTTTGTTGTTTAAATTGGATAATGCTGGGTGACTACAAGAAAATTACCCAACCTCCTTGTATTAATGTCTTTCTTTTTTAGATGTAAATTTATTTATTTTTTTCATAGCCTTTCCAATGTTCGTGCAGATTGTAAAAGTGAATCAAGTATGTAAAGAATCAAAGGTTTAGTAAAAAAAGGAAAGAGGAAGCGGACGGAAAGTTGTTCGCTTATTGATCACCTAATTTGAAAGCTATGAAGAAATTTCAGTTTGTCTTCGTTTTCAACTGAAAATCATTGATTATACATGGCTTGGTAGACATACAAGGCCATTTTAAACTGTCCTTTCCCTCGATAGAAACAACTTTCAGTTCATGTTTTGTTCTCTTAATTGGCTGTTTGATTGTTTTATACTATCCAGTTAAAAAAAAAAGACATTAGAGCTTTCAAAGTTGAAAGAGAGATTCATGAAAAGAGCCTAAAGCAAAATTACCATGATTTCCTGTGATGAGGGCATAATCTTCTTGATGGTGGGGTCATGCATGAGATGAAAGTAAGATAATTTTGGCCTAAGAGAGTTGATGCAAAGCGCTGTCGATGCTGTTCAATAAGCAAGTACACCAATAGGAGAATAAAACATGCTACCATATATTTTCAGGAGTTGTGATATGTTCCAGGTAAAGTTCACTGCTTCCGACTCATCAAGTTGGAGATGCTGCTTAAGAACCTGTGCCACACTTTTCGACCAATATATTATATTATTGTTCATCATAAAGATCAGCAGATAATTCTTTTGCTTTCCGGCGTTCTTTGCAATTTATAGATCACATATCTAATGCCATAGCATCCTGGGATTAGTGAACAGTTTGCCTCATAGTATGCTGCGTTTCTGAATAAATTACTCACACATTGTTGAATGTAGGGACAATGGAAGGGGCAGCCGTGATTACTACTCTCTGCCGAGATCAGTTTCTCCATCTCTTCACAATGGTAGGGAGTATGGGTCGCCTGATGTTAGGGATTACAGGTCTAAGAGGTCGGAACGTCAGTCTCCAGATCCTGAGGATATCGAACAGAGCCCGTCAAGATCACATTCCTACAGGTCAGCCTCATTTCCTCTCATTTTCATCATCTTTATTTGCTTATCAATCTTACTAGTGACCAAATTTATGCAGCCCCAAATGAGCACTGAAAATATTGACGTTTTAAAATGAATCATTTACCAGAATGGGAGAACCAGCTGTAGTAAACACTTACGCCAAATGCATTTGGTAGCAATGCGCTCGTTAGGCAAATGTTCTACTTGTAACACACTTGCTATATGAATTCTCTGTTCTGATGGATCTGTAGATGTTTTGGGGGCCTTGGTTTAGTGGAATTTTCTGAACCTCCACTTTTTCTTTAGTTGTTAACTTACTTGTTATGCTGTTACGATATTAATCTGAGTGTTGTCTTGTTTTAGATTCTGACTATTCTTATGCAATTGGCTCACATGATTATCTATGTTTTTGGAAAATATTTTGTGGATAATAATAAATTGTATCTAATAAATTCTTAATTTGAATCTAGTTGACTTAATTTGATTTTCCATAGGATTGACCATCAAACAAACACCAATACGAATGACAATTTTGCTCGATAAAACTGGCTTTCTACCCACTTAATATGGAAAGGTAATCGTTGTTTGATGGTTCTTTCCACATTTGTTTTCCATAAGTCAAACGAAGAGTTCTCATTGCGGTCGTCTATAATATCAATGAGTCTTCAATGTTGATTAAACCCGTAGAGCATATATTTACAAGTGACTCAACATTGACACAAAAAAAAAACACATAAACACCTAAAGGGGCGTTTGATTTAGGGGGGCGTTTGATTTAAGGGAATAAGAGTAGGGAATCAGAATAATAATAATTGATTATCATTGTTGATGTTTGATTATAGGAATGAAAATACAAATAAGTGAATGAATCCTTATAATTGGGTAATGACTCATTCCCATATCTCCCCCCTTCAATGAACCATTACCTTATTTTCAACAATCAAAATATTTTATTATTCTAAAAATACCATTGATTCAAAATTAAAAATTTTCCCCTTAATATCAAATATCAAAATATATTTATTTAATTTTTCTTTCGTATCACTTTTTCTCTCCTTGTTTTCTCTCATCAAATTTTCTCTCCTTATTTTATCACACAATTTCTCTCTTTGATATCTCTCATCACATATTCTTTTTTTATCTCATTATACTTTCTCTCTTATCACACTTTCTCTCTCCTTAATCTCTTCCATCACACTCTCTTTCCTCTTTTTTTCTCATCACACTTTCTCTCCCATCATACTTTCTCTCTC
>JBBMJZ010030412.1:0-10201 GCA_037833815.1 Zingiber zerumbet
ACTACACTTAGCATATAAATGTAGGATTTTGACCAATGTGATTCTTTTATTCAAAATAAATGTTTACAAAAGCTAGGCTTTTAGTATACACTCTAACAGTATGGACATTTATTATGATATCACTATAGTATTTGCTATTTTTCCTATAAGACTGTATACCTTGTATCTCTAGTTCTTTATTATGTTCATGCACTATCTGTCTATTACCCGCTGAGTCTCAGCAATCATGATCCCATAAACTAGTTTTCTTTCGTTAGGTAGCAGGTCAAGAATTTATGGAGTCACCTAGAGATCCTGTCTGCCAGTACCATGTCACATCCAATGACTCCTTTTGTTATTACTTCCGTTGGCATTATTGGCTTTGGACTTATTCATGTATGTGTATCTTTTATATGAAGTTTAGCTTTGTAGTTTCCTATAATTGTATTGATGTGGTTGTGTCAAGCTGGGCTAGCTCACAATTAGTTTTATTGTGGTTTTGTGTTCATTATTTTGTGACTTCTACTATGTTTTGCTACAGCCGTGTGGGATGCTTACTATATAACTGCGTGGCTATATTCTTTTTATTCTAGTCGTGTGGGCTGTGTATATAACTGCATGGTTGTGTATGTTCCATCCATGTGGGCTGTTGTTAATGGCTTGTGAGTAGCCTTGTGATAATGTATACTTGTTTCATTTGTCACTGCTATAGGGGAGGTGCTGTCCAATTTTCATCGGACAAGCTTACTCTCGGGGTGTGATAATTTATTGGCATCAGAGTCACAGGTTTATGAGGCTTGTTTTCTAGTGTTTTTAGATTTTGTGATTTATTTTCTCGATGTGAATTTTTGAGTTTTGGGATCAGGTAGCGACAGGACATCTCCAAGCTGTAGGAGATATGTTTGTGTACTATTATCATACACTTCTATTGGTACTTGTCTGGATATTTGTAGCATGTATGACATGTGTTGGGTCAGCCACTATTTAGGTCTATCAGTTCCTACTAGAGAGATCAAAGATTATAGTCTCATGGGATTTCTTCTATCATACCACCAGTACTACTAGTTTCTGCTATTACTAGTTGGGTAGTGGATAGTTTCTGCTAAATATCACGTTGGCTTGGTCAGTAGAGTACCTATTTACTAGTGTTAGTTTGGTCAGTAAAGGATTGATATATTTTGTTGGTTTGGTTAGTAAAGGACAGATTTACTCTTTTTGTTTTGGTTAGTAGAGGACCGATTTATTTTTATTAGTTTGGTCAGTAGAGGACTGATTCATTCTTGTTGGTTTAGTTAGTAGAGGACTGATCTACTCCTAGTAGTTCGATTAGTAGGAGACCAACTTACTCTATTTCATGGAGATTTCGACCCTTGGATTATTTGTGTTTGGTTTGATAACATAGAAGATACATTGGAGTACATGACTTATACAAATATAGAATGGACTGAATTAGCCACATACCATTGTCGGCTTGACTAGTTTGTAGAGGATCGATGTTTCTTATTCCATGGGGGCTTTAACCATGGACTATATGTACCTGGTAAGATAACCTAGAAGGTATATTCAGATAGATGACCCCCACTAATGTGAAAAAGTGTAGAGCTAGTTGCTTAACACTTACGAGATACAACCGTTATAGGGTGTACAAATTGGAGAGTATATTCAGATATATGATTTGTATCGATGCGAAACAAATGATGTTAGCTACTTATACTTTACGTGATCAGGCACCACATGAAGGAAGATGCAAAAGATTATTTTTGAGAACAAGGTGATGGTTAGTTGACTTGCCTAATGCTGTTCCATGGGAGATCACTCATGGACTGATCAGATATGATTAGATATCCTCAGTGGTACATAGATATATAACTTGTAATGATGCAGAGAATGTAATATTAGTTGAATAACACCTATCAAATTCAACTGTTAATGAGGGGAAGTTTCAGATGATGATCTTCGAGGAGCATAGCGACAATCAAAAGTTATGTCGATTAGCTATTTGTTGATAATACTCCTCTACCCTTGTGTGCATTGCTCGTCACTAGAGGTTATTGAACCTCAGGTAGAGCAAACATAGTATGATGTGTTACAAGACAATGGTTAGTCAACTCAACTATCATTGTCTCTATAAGTAGCATAAGACCTTGACCACATGATCAATTACTAAAGGTCTTGAAGTCTATATGCCAGATTAGGGTGTTCGACATTTTGTTGACATATGTCGGTGGACATTTACAGGTATGATTATGAGAACTGTGGCTCTTAAAGGGTAGACTCTCAGTCAAGAGGTTAAGTAATTCTTTAAATTTTAGATTGTCATTACCTTATTATGGATATTAGAGTACCTGATATGATGAGAATTGGTCATTAGGAAGTTACGAGGTTTGATGGATATTAAGGAGGATTTGATATTAGTGTATATTGTGAGGTTAGATATTGTGATATGTAGTTTTCTGATGATCTATTAGTAAATATTTGACTTGATAATCTATTATATGGTATTTGATGTTGATGGTGACATAGGGAGTAGCACATGTGTAATATTTAAGGATTTTATGATTTGTAATTGATGATTAGATTACAAACTTATTGCTAGTGATCTTATGGTTGAGTGTGCCTATTGTGTGAACATTATAAGTCCTTGATATTGCCATTTAGGTTTACAGTGCCTTAGATGCTTTCATGGACTCGATGAATCTGGTATTCCTAGGGACTTTGGATCAGTTGTAAGTAACTTCATTAACGATATTCTGGTATATTCTTGATTCGAGGTGGATGACGAATAATAACTTTATATAGTTTTGGAGATGCTTCAATGAGAACATATCTATGCGAAGTTCAGTAGTGCGTATTTCAATTGTATTCTATGGATTCCTGGGGACACATTGTCTCTAGCAGGGGCATATGAGTAGATCCACAGAAGGTAGAGGCTAATACCATTTGGGAGTAACCGAAGTTTATACAGGAGACTCGCAACTTCCTTGGTTTGGTTGGACATTACCGGAGATTGGTTGAGGGTTTTTCCAACATTTCTTTATTGTTGATTTGACTTACTAGGAATGGTATGGATTTTTCTTGGACAGAGGCTTATGAGACCAATTTCATGAGCTGAAATGAAAAGTTGATAATTGCACCCGTCTTAGTGTCACATTCTAGTTAGACGGATTTGTACTCCACAGATATATCGTACTAGGGCTTAGGTGTAGTTTTGTAGCAGCGCGGTTGAGTAGTTCCATATGCTCTTCGACAGATGTAAAATCATGAGAAGAATTATCCAACTCATGATTTGGAGTTAGTAGCTAACTTTTTTACGCTGAAAATGGAGACATCATTTATACAGGATTCATTCTCTCTGTGGGAGATTATGTGTGTTCCTGAGTTATATCCTATCTTAGAAGAGTTACTGCAGGAAGCACATCGACCGAGATTTGTGATATATTCGGATGAGACTTGATGTATAGAGACTTGAAGCATTCCTATTGGTGGAATGATAAGAAGAAAGACATCGTGGATTATGTAGCTTGATGTCTAGTATGTCAGCAAGTGGAGTATGAATATCAAAGACTAGTAGGATTGTCTCAGTAGATTCAGATACCAAAATGAGAATGGGAGCATGATACGATGGACTTTATTGTAGGATTACCCAGGACACGGATAGAATATAATGCAATTTGGGTAATCATTGATTGGTTGAATAATTTACTTCCTTTCTATTGATTTATAGGATGAATTCTTTTGATAGATTAGTAGGGTTATACTATAGAGAGATTACCAGACCTCATGGTATATCTTTAGGTATCGTGTCAGATGGAGATCCATGATTCATATCATGGTTCTAGTAGAGTTTACAGCAAGTCACGGGTATAGAGCTCTATTTTAGTACAGATTTCTACTCTCAGACTGATCGATAGTCTAAGTGCATTATATAGATGTTAGAGGATATGTTGATGGCATGTGTTATGGATTTCAACGGTAGTTTATTTACCCACATTTGATTAGATAGCAGTGTGGGTGTAGCGGAAGTATGGTGAGCTTATAACTCACAAAGTTATCACTATCTACTTGGAAGTGGATTATTTTATAGTTTTATATGGGGATTTTAAATCCCTCATGGTTGGAGATTTGTTTATGATACTATGATGGAGTAGTGTATGAGTATATTTCTTCGTTGTTACCCTTAGATGGGGATCCCTGAGTGGAGTAATCAATTTAGGGACCAAATTTTTATTAGTGGGGGAGAATGTAAGATACCATAATTAAATAATTAGTGTCATTGGAAGAATAATCTTATAGAATTTTCTTGAAATTTTTAGAAAATTTTCAAGATTTAAATAGAGGTTGTATGACATGATTAAGGGGATGAATCGATTATACTTAGAGAAAGCCTATTTAGAATATCTCCTAAGTGGGAGTTGTTGAGTTAAATAACCTAAAGTTATAATCATTAACCCTACGAATTTAAGATACAATACCAAATCCCCTCTGCTTTATCTCTCTTCCAATCTTGATCCTATTCTCACGCGTCCCTTTCGATCCCCTCTCACTCGGTTGCCATCTCCTCCTCTCCACTCGATCCACCATTGTTTTCCGACCATCGGTGTTGCCCTCTGCTTGTGGCGATGTCTTTTCACCGACTCCTCCACTCGAGCAGCCCACACTGACTACGAACAAGAGCAAGGAACCGCCAGGCCGTGCCCTAGCTCTTGATCCACACCCGACCACCTCCAACGCTAGCCCTCCATCACGCTAGCCATCAACACAGGCGCCATGTTCCCTTCCGAGAGACACATGTCTCCCCCTCACGTCTGTGATGCACACCGCAACCACTATCTTCTCTCCCTCCTCTGTGTATGGGAGAAATCGCAGCGACCACACTGTCAGCCGCCTACCTTCGCTCCAGCCGGCACCGTATCTCTTTCTTCTATGCATGGCAAGGCTATGTTGGAGATGACATCTTGATGCAGTCCTTTTAAAGGGTTATCTGGCTATGTTTGACCAATAGCAGATCATCGGATAACTTTAGACATTATCGACGAGGGTGCCTTGCTATCGACTCCCACATTTGAGGTAATCTGTTAGCCTAGCATAAGATTTAAATGTTAGATCTAGACTTAGTGTTGATTTGGAGTGTTTGTTTGGGAAGACAGCAGCTTACCTAGTTTCGACCACAATCTGACAGCCTTTACTTTGGTCGTGAGTCAACAAAAGAGTGTACAGATTTAAATGAGTTTTAGATTGTTCCATGCATAGATTTAAATCCAATTGGATGGTGAAATGGTTATGATTGTTTAATCTATTTGATTATGGATTTAGCTAGTGATATGAGTATTTAATCTTGTAATTGATTAATCTTAAGGATGATTGTGTTGATTGAGGATTATTGGATTTGTTGGATGATATAATTAAATCTAAACTAATCAATTGGATGAATTAGGTATGTTGGATTCATGTTGAGTTTACTTAGTAAATGGATTGCTACATGGATCAATTAAAGAGTTGATAATGTTGGATTAAACCTAAATCAATCAAGGAATTGATATTAGTTGGAGTTAATCATTAATCATAGTTAATTGATGATTATTCAATTAGGGTTTTCCCTAATTAGTTTGGATTTTAGGTTTAACTGGTTGTTACATTTATGATTAGGTAAACTATATATTATGTGATCTGCAGGACATTGACTCAAGACAAGTGTCTCGATGTGAGATTATCTAGCATGATTGACAGATAAAGGCGAGTACTTTTTACCTTGATTTTTAGTTCTTTAACCTTAGTGAATGAACTATGTTCGGATAGTAACTGTATTTATCTTAACTCCACTCATATTTTTCTTGTTCTTGATACTTATCCACTCGATCTATAAGATACTCATTTCTATATCTATACAGTCTCAGGTTGCTATCAATGATATTAAGCAGATACTAGATACCATGCTTACTTGCATTGAATGATGTTTATTCACATACCTTATTGAGCATGCTGGCTTCTTGTGACATACCTGATTTCTGTTTATGTTTACACACACACACACACAGAATGTCTATTGCATCTTGTGCATCATATTATTGCATGCATACTAACGACTATTGTCTCCCTTGTGGTGAGAGAGAGTTGTCAGTCAGTATTAGAGTCACATACTCGGCTACTCATGGGTAGTGGTAGCTGAAGGAGATGCTGCTTGTCCTGTAGTGATCCCACTCGGCCACTCATGGATAGTGGTAGCTGGAGATGCGAGCAGCAGGGACCTCCTTTTGCTATATAGCTAGTTAGCTACTTAATACCTATCCACTCGGTCACTTGAGAGTAGTGGTGACCTTTGAGTGTTGTACAGTTGTGATTGATATGGCCTCTCGACTATATAGGGGTCGTGGTGCAGAGGGGTGGGCGGGGTGACTATCCATGCATATGCTGTTATTATTATACCTTCAGACGTTGTTGATTGCTTACTTACGAAGTTGTTTTATTGTATCCATGTGATATGTTTACATATGTTGAGTTATATAGCTATCGCATGTTGCTCAATACTGGGTTACTTGTTAGTAGTATGTATATATCTCACATGTTTTCTTTGTAGTTATGAGCAGTATTGTTGTAGATCTCTACTACTCCAGACTTTCTCTTACTAGCCTAGGATATGGTTTTAGGTATGAACATTTATTATGATATCACTGTAGTATCTGCTAGTTTTCCTATGAGACTGTATACCTTGTATCTCTAGTTTTTTATTATGTTCATTCACTATCTGTCTATTACCTGCTAAGTCCCAACACTCATCATCCTATAAACTAGTTTTCTTTCGCCAAGTAGCAGGTAAAGAATTTATGGAGTCGCCTGGAGATCCTATCTGCCAGTCCCATCGAGCGACTTCTTTTGTTATTATTTCCGTTCACATTATTGGCTTTGGACTTATTTTTGTATATGTATCTTTTATATGGAGTTTAGCTTTATGGTTTCCTGTAATTATGTTGATGTAGTTGTGTCAAGCCAGGCCAGCTCATAGTTAGTTGTATTATGATTTTGCGTTCGTTATTTTGTGGCTTCCGTTATGTTTTGCTACAGTTGTGTGGGCTGCTTACTATATAACTGCATGGCTATGTTCTTTTTATTCCAGCCATGTGGACTGTTGTTGATAGCTTGTGAGTAGCCTTGTGACAATGTATATTGGTTTCATTTGTCACTGCTACAAGAGAGGTGCTTCCCAATTTTCATCGAACAACCTTACCCTTGGGGCGTGACACTTATTAGATAATAAGACTACTTAATTTTGAACTCTTTGCCATTATCAAAATACAAGTTTGATCATCTGGTGCTTCTTGCACCAACAATCTCTCCTTTTTGATTATGACAACCTGGTTCAAAAGTTAAGTAAAAACTTATACAAAAAACATAGTAATTTTAACACTAAAGCAAAAACATAGCAATTTTAACTCTAAAACTGTAAGATACGACAATTAAATAATAAGTTTTATTGGAGAAAAAACCTTATCAAATTTTTTGTGAATTTTTATAAATTTTTTGGATTAATAAACCTAACATTATAAGATTAACCTACGTGTGTGTGTGTGTGTGTAATAAACCTAAGTTTTACTTCCCTCGGCTTTTCATTTTGGCCGATTCTCCACCCGTGCCTTGCCCTCTTCTCCTCCCGACCTCTTTGTTGTCGATCACCATCTCTGCCCCAGCAATGTCGTAGTCGCCAGCCATGTGGGAGCTGCCATCACACCCTTCAGTTATGCCAAGCCTAGTGAGCGATCCACCTCTCATTCTTCACCGCGTCGTGCCCTAGCTATGATCGTCGATGTCACTGGTCGTTGCAAGAGTCACGAATCTCATCTCCACTACTGTCTCCTGATCTTGCCAACACCGAGATATTTTTTGATCCATCATTGTCGCTGCCTCTCATTGCCTATTTTGGTTGGGGTTCCTTCGCAAGCATGGGTTGTCGCTGTGGCCCCTCTTTAGCCACAAGCCTCCATCTCCCCTTCTGTCGTGCCCTAGCTTGGATTCGTCATTGTTGCCGCTCTCTTCCATCCCACAGCCACCGCTGACTAGTGGAAAAGAAGAGGCGAGCTCACTGTTCTACACCCTCATAGCTTCATCCATAGCCGATTGTCATTGTTACTCATCGTTGGAGGAGTTGTAGGGTAACAAACTCTTTAACCCAGTTAGATCTATTCATTGATTTGGTTAATTAAACGTTGTTGAGGTTGATTTGAGTTACTTGATTTATGGTAATTGATAAATTAAGGTGATAAGGGATAATGGGATGGTAGATTCAATTATTGGTTGAATTCATGGGATTAATTAAATAGAGTTATTTACTGCATGAATAAATCAATAGAAAGTTGGATTGATAGTTCATATCTTGTTTGGATAATTGGAACATGTTAATAGGAAGGTTTGATTAAGTGGATGATTAATTAAGCTTTTACTTGATAATCAGAGTTTGATACATAGGTTGTTAGATTTGAAGGATTAGTTGAGATTGATAATTAGTTCATCAAAAATGATAAGAACACATAATACAGGGTCTAAAAGTGGTTTAGGACTTGTTTTCGTTACTTGATCTATGGTAGATCCAGATTTTGATTGTGTTATCAGTTGCAGGTTTTTGATTCAAGTTAGGAGCCCAGATTAGAAGACATTCAGTGCGACCTACACAAAAGGTGGGTTGACTTATTTTTTTAGATCTTTGACTTTAGTGCATAACCTATTTTATTGATTCGGTAATACTAATTTACTTTGACTCTACTCTATATCAGTTCTTGAGTTTGCTACTTTATGACTTGTCCTTATATTGTGATCTATTGGATATCTATGTAGTCTCATTTGTTATTCATGATTGGGTTGGTTATATATATGCATGATATTATCAGGCCATAGTCTAGTTATAGGCTTATGTTTATGCATTTATATTATAATATGCTTATATACTTAGATTCTTACCTACAGGTTATTGATATCATATGCAATATATTTGTATACTTGTGTAAGGGCATATATAGGGCATATATGTTAATGAGATCATACTTATCTATACTTGATAGAAATCACTCCCCAAGGGTGGCATATCCCACTAGGTCATTCTCTTCAGATCACCATATAGGACTACTTGGTTTTGATCCTGTTGTTTATTAAATGTATGATGATACTGTGGAGTTCGAGGAGATGTTATGACTAGATGGCTAGGATCCCCTTAGATTATGATTGTTTCTATTGTATTTGTTGATGAGATACCTAAACACATGTTATTAGACTTGTCATTTAATGCATATCTACGCATTTAAACTGTTTATTAGATCAGATAGTAATCTTGAGCTATCACATGTAAACCGTAGTGAATAGTTGAATATCCTACTAGACCCTTTGGATGTTATGTAGGCTGCCTACACATGGGTAAGATTATACCATAGTGTAGGATATTGAGTATCCTACTAGACCCTTAGATATTATTTAGGCTCATGCCTATCCGCTGTTGATTTAGACTATAGGGTAGCTTGAAGAGCATTATCTTCGGATGGATTGTTGCTACTTATTTGTCATTATGGCTTGATATATGTATATGACCTGTCTGCCCATGAGACTATCCATGGTAGAGTGTTCTCCCACAGATAGTGGCCACTTATGAATCCTGTTTGCTCACAGGACCATCCATAATAGATCATTCTCCCGCAGATAGTAACTGTTTACATACACTGACTATCCACTGGACTATCCGTGGTAGAGTGTTCTCTGCAGTCAGTAGCTTAGGTGCTAGATAGCCTCATCCTATCCCCCCACGAGACCATTCATGGTAGAGCATTCTCTCGTGGACAGTGACTATTTACATATCTTGACTGTCTATGAGACCCATTCATGGTAGCATATTATTGTATTAGTGAGGACTTGTTATTTGCTAGTTATGTATTTGTTTGTGCAGGGTTTAGACGTACTATAGGTACTCTTGATTTATTAGTTATACATGGTTGAACAGGTTAGTGGATGCTATATTATGAGTTATGTTTTTGTTTAATAGATGATTACATTGGTACTCTTACTTTCATGGTAAGTATTTCCCCTGAGACTATATCCTTTGATCTCCTTATATATATATATTTAGTATCATGCACTATCTTCTTATACACGCTGAGTATTTTGTACTCACTATCCTTTCTTTTCCTTTATTTCCAGGTTAGTAGGTAGAGGATGTGTTATGTTATTTAGAGGTCCTGGCTGCCAGTTC
>JBBMJZ010030426.1:0-10200 GCA_037833815.1 Zingiber zerumbet
AACATAGGGTGACAATGTGTTTGGTTTGATTGTTGGCACATAGTTAGGTTTCACTATTGCTTTAGATTAAGTTCTTAATTGTTGTGTTTACTTTTGTTAGATTTAGATTCAGAATTCAAACCCCCATTTATATGTTAAAACCCTAAAAATAGGAATAAAAGACAATCCTAGATTACATCTTACCGTTGGTTCCTCGAGGTTCGATCCTAGACTCGTTACTACAGTATTATTGTAAAATTAAGGGGTTCAGTGGATATTACATTATTAATTTGATTTACGAGTGTGACAGACTTCGCTCATCAAGCAACGGTGAAGAATCGGAGGAAGTACGTGCTCAAACAGCTACCGTCTAGCTGTGACAGTCGACAGCGATGAAGTCATGAGGAAGAAGGGAGAGGGGCTTGGGTGGATGAGGGGAATCGGGTGAAGAAACGAAGTCGGGGCAGAAGGGGAGATAGGGCGGCGGTGAGAAGGAAATAAAAGGGAAATGAACTTAGGTTTCAATTATTTTATACTTAGGTTAATTAAGGTTTAATCAACTCAATTAACTTCCACTTTAATTGAGGGTTATAAAGAGGCTTTTCTTAAGCCTAATTAATTCATCCCCTTAAAACATGTCATAAAGAATCCGTTTAAATTCCGGAAAATTCCTAAAAAATCTAATAAGGTTATTATTTCAATAACCCTTATTATTTAATTGTCAGACCTTACATGTTATGATGACATATGTCAATTGATATCAGAGTTTCTTCCTGCGGATAACATAATGACTGATAGTTTTTACAGTACACAAAAATTGGTTAGAGGTTTAGGTTGCCTGTAGAGTAGATTGATTGTTAAATAAATAGCTGCATGATATTTTACAATGAAGACAACAATTTGAGTGAATGCAAAATTTATGCTCACCCTCATTATAAGCATTGTACTCACTTACCAGGGAAGAAAAGGAAAAATATTGCTTGGAAAGTAATATATTACTTTCCTTTAACTGCTAGACTTCAACGCTTGAGTGCATCTCCCGCTACAACTTGCCACATAATGTGGCATCATAAACATGAGTACCAAGGAGGTATTATGTGTCATCCTTGTGATTCTCTTGCATGGAAACATCTTGATACTATATTTCCCTCCTTTGTAATGGAACTACATAATATCAGATTGGGACTTTTAGTAGATGAATTTCAGTCATTTGGTCAGTCGGGATAATAATATTCTTCTTAGCCCGTTATATTAATACTATATAATTTATCACCATGGATGTGCATAAAATATAAATTTATATTGCTTACTGTGCTAATTCCTAGTTTATCTAATCCCAAAGAGAAGATTGACGTTTTCTTGCAACCTTTGATTACCGAGTTGAATGAACTATCGAATGTAGGGTTGGTCACCTATGATGTTTCAAGTAAAACTAATTTTAGATTGCATGTTGTATTATTATGGGCGATTAGTGATTTTTCAACATACTCAATGCTGTCGGGATAGAACACAGCTTGTAAATTAGCATGCCCATACTGTGTGACAAATTCTGATGCATTTTCATTATCTTGCAGTGAAAAGATATCTTGATTTGATAATCACCATAAAGTTTTACCTTTTAATCACCCTTTCAAGAGAAATAAAAAAATCTAAAGAATATTGTAGTCAGAAAACTTCCTCTAATAGTCCATGCTTCAGGTGAAGAAATCATTGAACAAATCTCCTCTAATAGTTCATGCTTCAGGTGAAGAAATCATTGAACAAATAGACAGTTATGGATTCCTACTAGTATCTCAACTTGGTTCCGATGAGTTAAATAAATACATTGTTAGGATGTGCAAGTGTGGTTGGAAGAAAAGGAGTATTTTTTTAGAGTTGTTGTATTAGAAATATCTACTTATTCGACATAATTTAGATGTCATGCATATTGAGAAAAATTTCTTCAATAATATATTTAATATTGTGATGAATGTGCCTGGAATAACTAAAGACACTGTAAAATCACATGAGGAATTAAAAGAACTAGTTAATAGACCAAAGTTGCATCAGGATGTAACAACCAATAGATTTCCAAAGGATTGTTATACATTAGACAAAGATGGTAAGCAATCTTTATGTAATTGGTTGAAAGAAATCAAATTCCCATATGGGTATGCTTCAAAAATGACTCAATGCGTGGATACAAACAAGTTAAAGATGTTTGGAATGAAGAGTCATGCTTGTCATGTATTCATGCAAAGACTTATTCCAGTAGCTCTCGATGATTTCCTTCCTTATAATGTTTGGCAAGCAGTTATAGAATTGAGTCTATTTTTTAGAGATTTGACAATGAGGTGTATTATGATAGATGATATGCTTTGGCTAGAAACAGGCATTCTTCTCATATTATTTAAGCTAGAATGCATATTTCCACCAAGTTTCTTTGATTTAATGGAACATCTATCAGTACATTTACCATACAAGGCACAAATAGTAGGTTCTGTGCAGTATAGATGGATGTATCCATTCGAACAATTTTTGAGGTAATTCAAGAATAATATTCATAACAAAGCAAGAGTTGAGAGGTCAATATGTAATATTTATCTAATTGAAAAAGCATCTTCTTTCTGGTCCTATTATTTTTGCTGATAGTGTGCAAACAAGATATCGCAAGTGTCCTAGAAATTCTGATGATGCTTCTAAAGCCGATAAACCCATCGATGCTTTCTATTTTTAAGTTTCCTGGTAAGTCAATGGTTGCATCGCTTTCTAGATGGTTAACCCAAGAAGAATGTCATTCTGCAAGTACATATATACTCTTAAACTATAAAGAGGTCAAACCATACATAAAGTAAGTTGACTTCTCTAATCAAACATTTTTTCTTCGTTTAATTATTTTACTTGATATCTCAATTGTCTTAAAATTACCTTCTTTCCCAGTTCGTACGAACATCAACTATATCTATAAAATCCATCAATGGATGCAAGTGAGGTAGTTGAAAAGTTAGAGGCTGAATTTATATTATGATTTTAAATATATATAAGTTAGAGAATTTATCAAATTTTTAAGTTAATGTGTATTAAGAAGTGTCATAATGTTTACTATTTTGATAGGTAAAAGATCATAGAATATCAAATGTGCAAGATGATAGGATATGAATCTTATAGTAGGAGCCCTCTATAAAATAAAGGTGTATTCTGGTTACTATGTTAATGGCTTAAAATTCTACGTGGCACAATGAGATTCACGGAGATTAACTTATAATTATGATGTTTGTGTCAAAGGATCTATGGATAACAATAACACTCAGTTTGATTATTATAGTAGACTTGAGAAAATCATAGAGGTTGAATATCCTGCACTACCTATAAAAAGATGTGTGTTATTCAAATATTCATGGTATGATCCTACCCCAAGAACAGGTACCAGAAACATCCAAACTATAATTTAGTTAAGGTTAATACAAACAAAAGGTTCAACAAGTTTGAACCTTTCATTTTCGGGATACAAGTGGGACAAGTTTTCTATCTTGAATATCTTACGAAGAGAAGAAGATGTAATGAATAATTTGTTAGTCGAATGAAGCCTCACTCGATTATAGAAATTTAGAACACTATCACTACTTAAAATCATGATGCATTTCAAAATGATGAAGTGGAGAGGCATTTAGTTGATACACAACTCCAATCCACATCTCAATTACTTGTAGATGTTAATGTCACTTATGAGGAGATAGATGATGGAAAGATGTCCAACAGTGAGGATGAATTTGTGCTAACAGAATCTAACGATAAAGACTTTGAAACTGTTAATGTTGATTAGCCAGATGTTAAAGTGATGTTGAAACTATTAATTTCCATATTATTTTATATTGATGTCATACATATTTGTAAACTTTAGTATGTTGTGTTGTAATGTTATTTTGCAGATATTATTATAGCTAAGTAGCAGACAGTAGCACCCCATGGCTACAAGGTTATTAGAGTTGTTAGAGATTCGTAAGTATATTTTGTTAATAGTAATTCAAGTTCATATATTTCTTCAATAATTTTTATACCTTAATATTTTTCTTACAGATTTGTTCCTGATGACCACTGGGTTGCCTCTTATATCACTAGAAAGTTTAAAGAAAGAGTATGTACTTCTGGTACTACATGAAGGTATATGGACTAGGAGATGAAAATATTTTATTATAATAAATTTATAGTAAGTAAATTTAATATCTGGTATTAAATAATATATTTATCCTTTCATAAACTAAATTCTCAATTTATAATTGCAGAAAAGATATACATGGGAAGAAGGCTAGGAAGAGCAATTTAAAGCAACATGGAATAACTACTATGCCAAACTTTACAGAGACCTTATGTACTATATAAGGAAAAAATGGCACTAGGCCGGCGTATGTTTCCAAGGTGACATGGAGTGCATTGATAGCCACCTGGGTTACAGAAAGATGGCAAGAAATGCTAAAAAGACTCGATCTAATAGAAATACAGAGCCAGATAGCCTAAGCATTGGAACCGCTCAACATACGTTAGGATCAAAATCTATTGTTGAGCATGCTTTGGATTTGGTGAGTTTAATTTAAAGTTATACTTTCTAACAAATTTTATATTTATTATCAAACTTGTATAATTATGTATTGAACTATTTGTGTATGCAGGAGCATGATCTTGCTCGACAGCCCACATGTATAGAGGTCTTTCTGAAGACTAATAAGAAGAAAGATTGGTCATTTGTCGATTCTGGATCCCGGAATCTACACGTAAGATTATTAAATTTATTACATTTGTTTGTTTCTATCTTGATTAACTTTAGTAATTGTAATCAAATTGGATATTAATCAATATTATATTTTTCCACATAGGAGTAAATGACAAAAAGAGTGGCTCAGACCTCTCAGCCACCATCAGAGGGGAGAGCCACAGTCTCTATCCACCGATGTGCTAAATGAGATATATTATGATGTTGTCGGTGGAAGAACTAAAAACTCCACCCTCTACGGCCTTGGCCCCTGGCCAAAGTGACATTTGATCATTTGAGGACTCCTAGGGGTCATGCTAGTTTATTTTCTTTTAGTGAGATGCAGTCTTTAAGACGCGAAAATGAAGAACTGTGCAATCAACTGAAGTCAATGGATGAGAGGATAACCTCTATAGACCAGTGGAAGGCCACTAAGGAGAAGAGGAGGACCGTTGAGGAGCAAAGGAGAGCCGAGGAGGATCATATCATAGTTGCGCATGACGCGAATAATGATGCTCTCTTTGCACATATGTGAGCGATCGTGGCTAATTTTGCCCACACCCAGATACCATATGGCTTTGAGTCACAGGAGACTCAAGGCCCATCAGACCATGGTGATTAGCTTTTTTTGAGGTTTGTTCAACTACAATTTAATTTTTTATATATCATACAAATTAAATGTAAAATATATTTAATTGCTTTATTCTAATCTGGTCATTTCTAACTATTATATTACTATAGGTTTCATGTGTCAGGGTTTACATATTCATCATGATCATCATCATCATCTTCTTCTCTCCAGGTATCTTTTTAATTACATGTAAAATTTGTTGTTTATACATCAATCTGATCATAATTTATTGTATTTGACTTTCTACAGAATTTTATATTACTAGTTTTGGTTGGAGTATTTGTTATCATGGTATGGATTTGTATATTTGATTATGTACATTTAGATTTATATATGGATATTTGTTTCTATTGTTGTGCTTGTATTTTGTTTATATTATGTTTGGTTAAGATTATGTTTTGTTTATAGTGTGTTTGTTTCTATATTATAATTGTGTTACTTTATTTGTATGTATGGATTGTTAGGATGTGTAAAATGTGATTGTATGTATGGATTGTTAGGATATGTAAAATATGATTATAAAATGTAATGTTTATATGTATGAAATGTTATGATGGTTTTATATAGATATGTAAATTATAAACAGGGTAGATTCTGAATAAATATTTTCACTTTACTCTTTTTTACCGACGGAATATCGATGGAAACAAGGTTTCCTTCAGTATTACGTGTTGATATTCACCGACGAAAATAGTAGTTCCGTCGGTAATTACCGATGGAACTACTATTTTCGTCGATAATTTTGGCTTCTAATTACCGACAGAACTATTATTTCCATCTATAATTATTGACAAAACTACTATTTCCATCGGTAATTCTGGTTACAGCGCGCAGTGTTCCCAGCGGTGTGTACCGAAGGAATATTTGTTCTGTCAATAAAATACCGACGAAATTCTGATTTTCGTTGGATACCCCTGTTCTGACAAATAATATTCCAAGAAATGCTTTTCCGTCGGTAAGAGAATATACCAACGGATTGCCGACGGAAAATTCCATCGGTAAACCAAGAAATTTTTGTAGTGCATGATTTTATAATTATAGCAACTACTATTTCGTTGTCGTTACAACGTGTTATTGATCTTTGAAAGATCAGCCATAACGTTGTTGTTCACTTAAAATTCGATAGAACATAACTTTTAACTGAGATTAAATCATAAATTATATAATATATCAAATCGAAGATCTTTATTAAGCTTCTATTTCATAATTATGTCTCGTGATTTAATCCTAGTCAAAAGTTATGATCTTTTAAATATCAGTAGTAAAATTAACAATATAATATATTGTGTCGTTGATTTTTTTGAAATCAGCAACGTGTTGCTGACTTAAACTTTGAGAAATCGTAACTTTTGACTCAGATTAAATCACAAGACATATAATATATTAAATTGAAGATCTCTTAACGAGTTTTAATTTTATTTATTATCCATCTTATGATTTAATCTCAGTAAAAAATTATGATTTTTTTGAAGATCAACATTGTGTTGCTGAAAAATCAGTGGCACAATGTTGTGTTGCTGATTTCAAAAAACCAACAACATGATGTATTGTGTTGCTGAACAGCATAAAATCAGTAACACAAAATATTGTGTTGCTAATTTTTCAATAGTAAATCATCAACACAAAATATTGTGTTGCTAATTTTTCAATAGTAAATTTAGCAACACAATATATTATGTTACTGATTTTTTGAAATGCAATACAATGTGTTGCTGATTTTTTGAAATCAACAACATAACATTGTGTTGCAAATTAGCAACACAATGTATTGTATTACTGATTTTATTGTTGATTTTTAAAAGATCATAACTTTTGACTGAGATTAAATCACATGACATATAATATATCAAATCGAAGTTTGTTCAGAGATCTCCGATTTGATATATTACGAGTCTCGTGCTTCAATCTTAGTCAAAAGTTATATTGTGTTGCTGATTTCAAAAAATCAGTAATACAATATATTGTATTATTGATTTTACTGTTAATATTCCAAAGACTATAACTTTTGACTAAAATTAAATCACGATAAGTATAATATATCCAATCGAAGCTCATTTGGAGATCTTCGATTTGATTCGTATCTGCTACAACGTGTTACTGATCTTCAAAAGGCAAGCAGCAACGTTGTTGCTGACTTAAACTTTGAGAGATCATAAGTTTTAACTGAGATTGAATCATGAGACGCATAATATATCAAATTGAAGATCTTTGAATGATCTTCGATTTGATATATTATATATCTCATGGTTTAATCCCGGTCAAAAGTTAGTTTTGAAGATCAGTAGTAAAATTAGCAATACAATGTATTGTGTTGCTACTTTTTTAGTAGCATAAAATCAGCAACAATATGTTGCTGACTTAAACTTTGAGAGATCGTAACTTTTAATTTGGATTGAACCACGAGACATGCAATATCTCAAATAGAAAATCTAAGAATGATCTTCAATTTGATTTATTATGCATTCCATGATTTAATCTCAATAAAAGTTATTATTTCTTAAAGTTTAAGTCAGCAACACTGTATATGTTACTAGTTTTTTGAAATCAACAACATTACTAATTTTTGAAAATTAGTATTGTGTTGTTGTTTTTTTAGAAATCAGTAATATAATGATATTGATTTTAAAAAATTAGCTATAATTTATTGCTGACTTAAATTTTGAGAAATAAACTCCGTGAGAGTATGTTGTTTGAACAATTCTAAAACTAAGATATTGAAATGGGAAAAACATAAAATCAATTTTGTGTTTTGATAAATTACCAATTTTTTAAAGCTTAAGCTTTAAATGAAACTAACCAAACAAACATAAAATAATACTTCGAAAAAGTGGCAAGGACTTTTTAATATTTTTATCATTATACCAAAAGTGAGCTCTATATTAAAAAAAATAATTTATTTTTTATTTACAAATATATATTTAAGTATTATAGTAATTTTAATTAAAATATTACAATATACAAATCCTAAATTGTTCTAAATAATAGTTAAAATTAATTTAATATTATTAAAATTATTTTTATGTTAATTAAAATTACTTTAATATTTATTAAATTTATTTTAATTTTATTAGTTGTCTAAAAATCTGAAGCATAACTAATATATAATTAAAAATTAATTTCAAAAATATAAATTTGAATTCAACCATTAATCACCTGATAAGACATATATATTATAACATAAGTTTGAGAATTTATAATGTTAAAAAAAATTATCATGACTAAAAAATTGATAACCTCTTCTAAATTTTAAAATATAAATAAGTTAAAATTAAAAATATCAGAAAAAACATTTTAGAATAATTCACATCAATTTTTACAACTCGACTAATTTAATCCATCCAACCCACCTAAACTCGTCTAGCTTGAATTAGCCACCCAGCTTAATCTACTAATCTAAACCAACCAACTTGCTAAGTTAGGGATGGCAACAGGGTGGGACGGGGGCGGGTTTGTCATTCTCATCCCCATTCCGTTCTCATTTTTTCAGGTTCAGAAATTCCCCGAACCCGAACCCACGGGTTCGGGGATTCCCCATCCCCGCCCCATTTCCAAAAGAAAGTATGATTTCGCATCCTAGCTTACTGAACTTTAAACTACCAATATAATTACATACTCATCCTAGCTTACTGAACTTTAAACTACCAATATTCATGATTATTAGATCTACTTTAGTTTTTAAACTTTAGTGTTTCACTCGAGATAAAATTGATAATATGATATAATTAAATTATGATTCGATATAAAAATTATTTTTCGGGGTGGATTCGGGGATGGGGATAGTATTCTCATATCCGCCCCAAACCCGCCCCATCCCTGAAAAATTAAGGATCCCTATGTCCATTTCAGGTTTTCCCTGCGGAATCCTAAATACACGGAAAAAATTACCATCCCTATTCAATTTGAACAAATATTCTAAAAATCTATAAAATTTAAGTAGGTTTGCTGTTGCTTCATGTCTCCAAGGACGTCAATCAATCAAGAGGCATGCCACGATTCTAGTTTTATTTGTCGCATACGATATTTGATTTGACATCAAATTAGCTTTATTAATGTATATATAATTTTTTAATATAAATATGACAAACGATTAGGATTCGAATCTTAAATGTGATAAATATTTTAAAGATCGATTTCCGAGTGAACATAAATTTCAGAGTTGTACGTAAGAAGCCTCTGAGGACGGCAACGCAAGATTTTAGTTTAATTTACCGCATACACTTGATTTGAAATCGTAAATTAGGATTATTAATATCATAAATTGATAATCAATATTATCACAAACTCATCACGAGGAGTTGTCGTGATAAGATTTAGGATTTAAATTTTAGTAAAATTAAGGTAAATATTTTCTTTATGTGTTAGTTATTATTCCAAAGAATAGTAGTCGCTCATGATTTACCTCATCCGTATTGTCTTGGGACGGATTGATAGAAATATTAGGACGAATGTATTCGTCTTTTACCATCATAAACTCGTTAAGGCATTGACTTAGCTAATGATTGTGTTTTAGTGTATATGCAATGAAAAGATTATAGTATGAGATTTATATTATAATCTCATCTCTACTCTATATCCCTAGGTGAGGTTTATAATTTTTTTTATAAATAAATTACAAAATATTAGGACCAGTTTATATTAAAAAAATGCAAAAAAGGAGGATTTATGCTCTTTTTCTCGACGCTCGGGAAACAAAATCCCACTGTCCATTTTAATATATATATTTTTAAATTTTTTTATTCATATTTTTATTAAATATTTATTTATTTTTATTGAATTATTATTTTTATATAAATAAATGTATAAAATTTAAAATACTAATATAATTATAAATATTAAATTAAAATATTAATTAATATTATATATA
>JBBMJZ010030435.1:0-10199 GCA_037833815.1 Zingiber zerumbet
ATAAATATTACAGTGCATCAAATAAAAATACATAAATTATAATAATATATAAAAATAAACTTAAACACATCTACAGCAGGTCATGTCTCTGTTTAATTTTTTCTATCATTTTCTCATATAAATAAAGTTATCCTGCTTCATCTTACTAGTATCCTTCATAAGAATTTCATAATCTTTATGAAAGATCTTGGCTTCTCGCAAAGCCATTTTTTGTATTTGATATTCTTTAATATCTTGACATTCTTTGTCGATGCTATGTTCCATTGTGTCACCCTCTCTGGCTTTAGAATTGTCCTTCCTCTTCACTGCCTTTTGCCCTATCGGACGAATGCGGACTTCAGAGTCATCCAAATCAACACTCGTATCTGGATTTGATGTTGAAGTGTTTTTCCCTGATTCAGATGTCCTTGCCTTCTTGTTAGAGTAATTAGCAACTAATTATGGAGTATATTTCTTATTTTTTTGAAAACCTTCCACACATGCATATACTTAAAATCCTTGTTATTGTTGTTAGCTTTCCACATATTCAGTGCATTCTCTAATACATTCTCGTCACTCCAACCACTTTGACGATGAATATAAAAATTATTATAAGTTGCAGAAAATTTATTTACCATTCATGCAAACATATAATAATGTGATTTCAGCCGCTGATAATTTCTTGTCATAGATCCAGTGGGGCGATACTTGTTGTAGTAATCAGCTATAAGTTTTCAAAAAGCTTAATCCTTCTTGTCATTACCAATGATTGCATCAGTGCTTATAGTTGCCCATGACTTCGCAAGGACCACATCTTCATCAAGAGACCAAAATCTTCATTTCGATTCATTTTTCTCCAGCTCAACTTCATGCTCTTCTTATGATGAGTGTGGTGGCAAATGAGTTGTTGGAACAGATGATGGTGTTAGATATTCTTTATCACTGATAGATAAATTAATACTAGCTCTTCTTGATTTAATTGAAAGTATGGCTGGTGGTTGAGTAGGAAAAAAATACATAAGGATAAACCATCTCAAGTTAGCTACCCATGACTAACTAATCTTGGGGTGGATACATACCAAATGGAGATGTGGCAGTGTTACTTGGATTCGTCAAAATTTTTTGAGAACTTTAGGAATTTGGGAAATTTGGAGGATATTGTGGAACATATGAAATATTTTAAAATTTTGAAAGATATTTTGTGTGAGAGAAAATATGAGGATATTGAATATCTGGAGGAATACAAGTATGTTTGAGAAAATATATTTTCTTTCATATTTGAAGAATTCAAAAAATTTGTAAAGAAAGTATTGAGATTTTCATCTTTCTCGAATATAAATAGGGAATGAATACAAATAGGGAATGAAAGGAAGAAATGAGTAGAGAGCAAAGATAGCAATGGAACGAATGAAAAAAAATGAAATCGATCTTATATTTATAGATTTTTTTATAAATTAAAAAATTAAATTTTAATCGTTGAACAATGACTAAAAATTAGCTGCTGTTCAACAACAAACACCGACTAAAAAATTAGTTGTTGTATGTTATGTATTTTTTTTTTTACAATTATTAAAAAATTTTAATATTAAAAAAAATAAAAAGTTGAAGAAGCGGCTCCGTAACCACGGAGCTACTTCTTCAATTAAAATGAAAAACCTCCCTCCATTATGGGAGGGTGTTTTTTCGTAGATGCTAGCTTACAGTGGGAGCTTCGAATTGTGAATACTCTTAGAACGCAAAGAGAATTAACGATGATGACATGTTTAACGTGTTTATAGCAGAGTGTAATTAGGACATCTACAGTGGAAGCTCCATCCTAATGTAGTGACACAGAGAGAGCTCCCTTCAGAGGAGTTCTTCCCATTCGATTGGGAGGGAGCTCCTTTTCATTTGAGCCGCTCTCCCGTGTTTTTTATTAAAATAAAATTTTTAATTTAAATGTGAAATATTTTAATTAAGAGAGATATGTGATATGGAGTTTAAAAATTATGGGACTCATACAAAATTATTGAAAAGTTTTTTGTTACGGTGAAAGATGTGTGAGATTTTTAATATTTGATAGTGTGGATATAACAACGAGCTCGCATCATTGTCAACCGCTGTGATAATAGTTGACACGTGTATTATGTATATATATTATCTGCTATGTAAGAGAAACGTAAAACGGTATATATATATTAAGAGAAACCCCATACAGGTTCTTTCCTCCGCCGCTTTTACGCTTTCGCCTCGCTTCACAATGGCGGCTAAGAAGCACCAGCGATCTCTGCAGGAGTTCGAGGAGCGATCTCTGCAGGAGGAGTTCGAGGATATCGTCCTCCGGAAGATCTTTCTCGTCGTCCTCCAACAGCCCTCCAAAAATGACCCTAATATCGTTTTCTTAGAACTCACGGCAGCCACCCTCCTCGGTGAGGGCAAAACTCTTCTTCTTTCCCACTTTACGATGGCGAGGGTTCTCGTCGATCGGCTCTGTTACTTCCCCTCCGCAGAGCCTCCTTTCCGCTATCTAGTAGGCTGCTACCGCCGTGCCTGTGATGAGTTGAAAAATGTTGCCTCGATGAAGAACGACTCCTTTAGATTAGAAATTCAGATGGTAATCAAGCTAGCGCAGAAATTGATCATCTCGTGTTGTAGGTTAGATATGGGAAATCCGAATATGTTTAAGACCTCTGGGAAGCTAGTTGCTTCAGGGACGTCTGATTTAATGTCGATGATCTTTGCAGAGGTCTCAGCCCAGATGGATGAGTTTGGAGATGATACTTTGGGCAGAGGCTTCGACAGTCCTCCGGGTTTTATTAAGGAGTTCTTCAGGGATGGTGATGCCATTATGAAGCTGGTTCTGCCGGATTTGTTTGAAAAACTGATGCAGAGTATGAACGGAGTATCACCATTAGGAAACTTTCAGCAGCCGATGAGAGCACTGCTGTTCTTAATTGACTTTCCTCGCAATGCCAGAATTTTGGTGAATCATCCAAGGTGGATACCTAAAAAGACTAATCTGCCGATTGGTGAAGGGAGGATGATTGAGATTGAAAGCATTTTAGGAGCCTTTCTCCGTGTTAGTGCATTGCCTGATTCTAAGGAATTTAAGAGTACACCAGATGTCAGGTTCGTGAAATTTCTGAACTTTTGATGTACATGTTTGCTACTAAGAAAGCATTGACGGTTTTTCTTTGTCCTTCCCAATTATATATGTTAGTTAGACAATATTAATATTGTATGGAAATTAACCTAGCAATATGTAGGAAATAACATTTAGATTTTATGAGATGCTAATCTCAAGCCTTTTAATTTTTTTTAGATATCTGTACTAGTTTTACTTTTGTATTGTAGTCACGAACCATACATGCAAATGGAGGCTAATACCACTTAGGTTGGTTCATTGGTTGGTTTTATTAAATAGTTAAATTCATAACATAATTCATGTGTCATTTGATGTTCAGTTTAGTTTTGATTTGGTTTAATCTGAACAAACAACACCTACTCTCTTTTATTCCTTTATCTCTGTATTGTGTTATGAATTTATTAGAAATGGAACATTTTAGGTAGACCAATATGTTTGCCTTCTATATTTAGTTATAGTTGTGGTGTATGTCATGTTTTGAAAATCATTACATGTTATATAAAGAAATGCAGAAATAGTAAAGTTGTTGCCACGTGACCTTAAGGTCACAAGTTAGTTCGAGTCACGAAAATAGTCTCTTGCAAAATGCAAGGTAAGACTGCGTACAATAGACCTAATGTGGTCCGGCCTTTTCTCGGGACCCTGCATTGGCAAAAGCTTTGTACACTAAGCTATCTCTCTTTATACAAAGAAATGTCCAAAATTGTTTCTTTCCTTGTCATTATTTGATTCATGTGTCTCCGTTTTATTTTATTTTTTTCTTTTGTGACCTCTCTTAGTAGTTTCAGAGCATTTTTACTTTTCTAACTCGTCTTTTATTCTTGCAAACTTTTCTTACAAAAATTGCTATGATATGTTCAGTGTTGTTTGAAGTATTTTTGGTATTTTGCTTGACAATTGACCAAGTGTTTAACTATCATTCGTAACTATTTTTCTTGTTTAATTTTTTATTTCTATAGATAAATAATTTGTTTCACCTTTAATGAGATCCTTACAAAAATCACAGACAACAATGTTTCTCAGAAGCATCTAATCGTCGGGTGGCAGATTCGTCATCCTTTACAACAATCAAGAAAGTTATGAATATTTTGTACGATGACCTCGTTGTGGTGTTTTACAAATTACTTAATAATCAAGATACACAAGAAAGAGTTTTAGAATATCTTGCAGAAGTTATTAATAAAAATTCAGCAAGGTCGTGCATGCAGGTAATCTTTCCAATAAAAAGTTAATTCTCGATGTATGGATATTTGCTATTCTTATTTGGCTTTTTTTTTTCCTATATTTATTTGTTCTTAATAAGTATTGTTTTGCTAATCATGTTTATAGGTTAATCCATTATCAGTTGCGAGTTCTGGCATGTTTGTGAATCTTAGTTCGGTGATGCTTCGCCTTTGTCGACGTCTGTTAGATGGTGTTGCAAAATGGCAAGAGCAAATTGATCCTAAATATTTATTTCATAATACTCATTTAGATTTCAAGTGAGTCCAAGAAAATTGACTGTGCTAGTTGATTTGTCTTTATTTTGCTCTAATCATTTCAGTTGCTTATGCTAGACAACTGACAACCATGCATGCGTCATCTGAAGAAGTCTCAACATGGTTAAAGGAGGAAAATTCCTCAAAGGATAATCATGAGTTGGAGGCTCATGAAGGGTCAAGCAGTGGTACAAGAAAGGAGAAGTATTCTTTAACTTGTGAATGCTTCTTTATGACTGCAAGAGTACTTAACCTGGGACTGATGAAAGCAATATCGGAATTCAAACATCTTTCTAAGGTATCCCATTAAACACTTCTTTGTTTGTGAAATTGTTTCTTTCTTTTCTCTATTTGCTAGAATTCCGATATTAAAAACTAGAAACATTCTTTTCTATCCTTGGAAGTTGTAATGCTAATGTGATTTTTGACAATGTTACCTAATATTTTTTTCTTTGGATTTGTGGGTTATACTTTGCAGTGACCTCTAATTTCTGCCTTCGCACATGTCATTTGTAGGATTCACAATATGTTTTCCAAGTTAGTAAAGAGTTTGAATAAATAGTTAATCTAAGTTTTTGATTCCCTTGGATATTGACCAACACATAGTTATTCTAGGCATCTGGCGTCCAAAATCACATAGGTGTTGTGGGGCTTGAGGCGCAAGGTGAGGTGCACACGTTACCAAAGTAAGGCGTTATGGGTATAAATTTTTACAATTCAAACACATATAGAAATTTTTGCTAAAATATTTCACTAACAAAACTATAGTCTATAAAATATTAAACAATAATGTAAATATAAAATTCACTAACATACAAATATTGAAATACTTTATCTTCATAATCAAAATCAAACTTCAAATTAAAGAAAAAATAAACTTCAAATATATAAATCATTACAATCTTCATCATCTTTCATATCATTATCATCATCGTCGGATGTTTCAGATTTGTATCCAGCTAAATCTTGTTTGGTTTCCTCAAGACGGATTTCTCCCTCCTCTTCATAATAAGTTAACTTAGAGAAAATCTTCTCTTAGTTCTCAAATAACAATATTACTATGGTGCCAATTTTCAAATTGAAAATCAACACCAAAGTGGTGCTCTTTGGTGTTGATTTCCAAAAATCATCACCACGGTGGTGTTTTAAATTAGCACACCGCAGTGGTGCGTTCTTTAAATGCAGCACTGTAGTTGGCAAGAGGGGTAAAATGAGAAACAAGTGCACTCTTTGGGAAATTTGAAAGTTAGGTGTGGTTTTTGAGAATTTCGCAACTTTATATGCGCCCTTTGGTCAATTGTTGTTTCAAATAACATTACCTATGATGTGTTAAGAAAACAAAATGATCACTTGGTGACTTTTTGGTTCTTTGTCTTATGGCCATGGGCATTCCAAAAAAATCATTCAGCTCTCTTATACATTGGTAGTTGATATATGATTTTAACTTGTAGTTCATCACCTTCACACATTCTGGGTATACACTTATACAAACCCATTAGAACTTCTAGGATCCGAATAGAAGAACTCTAGGTTTAAAAAATGACCAACTGCATGCAAAGGTCGATGGAGTTGTATCAACCATTCTTTTTCAATTATATAAAAAATATCTAAGTACTTATCTTCATTGCTATGGAATGAGGCAGCAATAGCTTCCTTAGCCATATCCATTGCCTTGTAAATGTATCCCATTGCAAGTTTTTTTTCCCCTGTTTAGTAGAACTTTACTAATGGACTACCTATTTTTAAAACTTCAATAAGGTGAGGAAAATTGTGGCTTAAGCGTGCTTTAACTTCTCAAGGCGTGCTCTTAAGTGCACTCCATTCAAGTACTGCATGTGGGTCACTGTCCAAGCGCAAATGGCATGCTTGGTTGCGCCTTATGCCTAGGCGTAGTCAGGCATGCACTTTTCACAATTATGGAGCAACTTATGACAAAAGTACCATGCTTACATCGATTCTTTTATTATTTGCAAAAATGTATAAGGTGCTACATAATAAAATTGATTTCTTGCTATGTCAAATATTGTAATTTGTATTGAAATTATTTACACTCATAATTCTAATTATGCATTTTCTCAAGTTAATTGGATATTAGAGTGCATACTTTATAAAATATATTCTTTAACACTCTCCCTCATGTGAGCTTGGATGCTATTAGCCATTTATAATACATAATTATTTATAATACATAATTATTTATAATGCGGGCCTCTGCTCTAACTACTATGATTTATTGTGACAGTAATTGTCTAATATGGGTGCTTGATGTTTTATATCAAATGTGCTTAAGGAAAAAATTGAAGATTTTCAAAATTTTCAAACTTAGATTGTCAAAGAGTTTGCATGAGCATTTTCACAGGTAGTTTATTGAGTTCCTTATTATGTAGAGTTACTTATCTCAAAATTGATAAAATGGGTTATGTTTACAATTTCATTCTAAAGCATAACTTGCATCAATTCCTGGATCAGTTGTGCAGATTTTTTACCATCAAGAAGACCTTTCATTTATTTCTTTTATACTTTTAGGTTTGATCAAAAGGCTACTTATCCCAACGTTTAAGCTCTTGAAAAGGGCTTGCCTCTGTTTATATTCTTAATACATTTTATTTAGCATCAAAAGATCTGAATAAGCTTCCAGTTTAATCTAAAACTATTGTTATAGTATTAATTTTGATATATATTGCTCATTTGAACTCCATACTTGATATAGACTAACATTGTGTTATATCTTTTTCTTGAGAATGTTGTCTACATACATAAGAAATTTAAGTTTTGATCTTGATGAGTCGAGACTATATTTGAGGAGAAAAATAAATGTTCAAGTATATTAAGAATATTTATCCCGATGCGACACTGAATCAACCAACCTACATGATTTAATAGCTATGAAGATGATGTTAGGTAACTTTTCTTTCTGTGGGATCTTTGGTTGCTAGTATATAGTTTAAAAGCTCTAATGGCAGTCACTATGCTTCATGATTTTTGACATTTTGAACTGATAGAGTTCTCTTGGACCAAGACTGTAACATGCCAAAATTATAACAATAAAATATAATTTAAAACAAATAATAAATGTACTACAAACTATGCATTTATATACTGAGTGTTAGTATGGTAATGTAACATACCTACATATTTATTAAATCATAATCTGGTGGTTCATGCACCGGTGGACCTATAAATATCATCAATACTGTGAGGTACTAAGTTTTTTTTTTCTCTCGAAGCTCCAGTTGTACCAATATATGGAAATACGTTTAAGCATTTGTGCTCACATCTCTAACTTAGCAAAGATGGTTGCTATTGAATTTCTGTTCTATTTCTTTGTCCAGATGTTAAGTAATCTTTTTCTCTCTTAAACTTTTATAGAAACTGATAAGTTGTGAAGAAGACATGTCTATCTTAAAAGCCATGAGGGAACAAGGAGCTTCTCCACTATTGGAGGCAAATATAAAACGTCTGGAGAAAGAAATTGATATATTGTCACAATCCAAGTCATGTTATGAAGCTCAAATTTTCCAAGTATGTTTGATCTATCAATTCCTTAGGTTTAGTCATAGTGTTTGTCATTTCACAAGTTTCTATAAAATTTATTGCGTAGACAAACTTTTGCCTTGTTTTCTTCTGACATTTATTTATTTCCTTTTCTATTTTCTTCATTGATGGATTGAATTCTTTGGTTGCAAATTTGACAATATTTTCTAATATTATCTAGTAATTTAGAAAATTAAAAAGGAAGGCTAATGGAGAGAATTGTGAATGTCACTCAGGACACTTAGACTTTTACATATAATTTACGTTTGGTAGTTAATGGTTCTAACAAAGGTTGCTACCATATCTTGTAATTTGTTCATGATGGAGTTCATTCTTTTGATTCAACAGTACCATAGCAATAGCCCACAACAGTTACTCTTAACAATTGAAGAATACAATTTATCAAAATGAACATTACTGCCATTTAACCTTTAAGAGTAGAGCAAATAGGATGAGAAAGAAGAAGGGAAGAAAGAGAAGGGCAGATATGTTGCTGTTGCAAGTTCAATATATACAGTCATTATTGAGGTTTTAGTCCAAGTTAGAATGAGACATGTTGGCTTTGTCAAGTGCTAGTGTCAATCATCCTGATCAATTCCTTCCCTCTTTTGAAGTTTAGAGTAAAGTTAGATCCCATAGTTGAGATGTGGTGGACTAGAGTAAAGATGAAGGAACTTTGAAAATCATCTGTATATAATAAACTGCATCAATAACCTGTTTTCATCTTAAGATTTTTATATATTTTACAAGTTTCTAGCTTTGTTTACTCCATAAGAAGGAACGAGGGCAAAGGAGAAAAGTGAGAAGTAAAAAGGGGGTCAAGAGGAGGTGGGGAGAGGAGAAAATAAATTTCTTATCTTGGGTAAGAGGAAGAGGAAGATGAAAAATAGACAAGAAGGTAAATTTTGAGATAACATTCCTCTGTCTCGTCTATCTCACATCATTCATGTGTGTTCTTGCATCACCTTTTCATTTTGGTTCTTTGTTGGATTCCATTGAAATAGTGATCACTCAAACTTTCTTAGCACGCTCTAGCTCAAATACTATGGTTCTAGGAGCAATAGTCTGTGTTACTAGTTGCTAGTGACTGTGACCTTGGTGATGTTGCTTTCACCACTACTATTTCTTCATAATCATCCTTTTTGTTTGCGTTCAACAAGAGAGGCTCCCTTGCCCTTCTCCTATGGTGGTACAACCACCACTACATTGTCTACTTGGACTAAGTACTCCTTTTAGCCGGAGGGGATGGTAGACAAGGTTGTACACTAGTAGGTCAGATGTTGGATGTGGAATGAAATGCCAACAGAAGGAAGCGAGGGATGAATGTTGGATGTATAACACAGGATGTGGGACGCAAGGATATTGAATGAAGTGAAGGGAGCGGTATATAAGTCTTTTCACCCGCGATTGAAATTCTGTTGCCGGGCGGCACAGATGGTTTTAACCATTCCGCCTTGGGTGCGAAATCGGCACCGCAAGAGCGGTAGTTTTGAGCACGTCGCGCGTCCCGGAGGCTTTGCTTAACTTTTCTGGCGGCGCTAGAAGTGTCACAGGACGCTTCTGGCCGTGATACTTCTGGCACTGTCGGAGGCGTTGCAGGTCGCCGCCGCCGCCGCCGCATCGTGGAGCTGCCGTGCGTACGCGTTTAGGGTTCCTGTGCAAAATTAATATTGAGTTTTAAATAATTTAAACAATTCCTAAATGTGATATTTCAAAGAGGCTTTAATAAACCCTAATTAAATTATCACAATAAAATCTCAAAATATATTTTTAATTTTAAAAATAATAAATTTTATTAATTAATGTTCTAAAATTGTTTTTACTTTTTAAATTTTATTTAAAAATTTTAAAAAAATCTTTTTTTTTAAAAAAAAAATCAAATTTATATTCTGATAATTTTTAAAATTATTTTGTACTTTTTTACTATTTTAATGTTTAATTGATATTCTAATATATTTTTACTATTTTAAATATATATTATTTTAATTATAATTAATTAAATGAATAAATAGTTAATTTATATAATTATTATATATAAAATAGTATTTTTGTATTAATTTATATAATTATGATTATTTAATCTG
>JBBMJZ010030461.1:0-10198 GCA_037833815.1 Zingiber zerumbet
TCTCCTAAACTCAACTAAATTAAGTTTAAATAATTCTTTCGGTTCAATTTAAATTTAATTATCACGGTTGACTACTAGTCATTAGTACAAATGGCCAAGACATAGGGAAGGTTATACTCGGTCACGCCGAGTTTCGACCCCAAGACCTCATGTGACAACACCCCATGCCTTAACCATCGCACCGCCCCGAGAGGACCAAATGGATAAGATCATGACCACACCATGAGTGATTGGAATACATTTATTTGGAAATGGGATCCTTGGACCACCTTTCCTGGTCCACTCTTGGACCAAGAAAGATAGGTTGGTGTGAGGTAATGCCCCCCATATGTTAAACATATAGGAGGTAATAACCTCCTACTAATATAAATACTGGACCAAGAAATGATTTAGTATTTGTGGACTAGAGGATTCTTTCTTATTTATTTGTACTGCGACTGCGAATCGAACCAAGTCTCGGGGCACTATATAAATTGAGAGCAGATCTCTAGATCACATTTTACAATCTAGGAGATGAATCACTCCATTCATTGATTCATTTGAATGGATCTCATCTGTTTAACAGTTAAAATCTAATCCACCATCTTTTGTAGTCCATCCTCTAGACCGCAAAGGATCCTGTTAAATTTGGATGGGATCCTCTGATCCCCTTATCTTAATCCACTCCTAAACCTGAATAAGAGGATTGGTGGGAGACAATAGCTCCCACCTGTTAACAGGTAAGGAGCCATTACCCTATTAATGTAAAAGTTGGATCATAGATTGGTCCAGTCTTTACATATCAGAAGATCCGGTCCCGTTGAATTGGGCTAGTATATTATAATTTTGAGTTCGAGCACAAATTTTGCGATAAATGTCCAGTTCCGACTTCGGAGTGGTCGTGGCGGGTTAAGACATGAGGAATCTACCGTTTGTTTGGGTGCGCTACCGAACCCTAACCCTAGGTCTGCTGCCTCGCCTACGTCCCTTCTCCACCGATGCGCCCGGTGGCGGCAGTGTGGCCGTGAAGCAGGTGACGAGGTCCAATTTCAACGCGGCGCTGGAGGGCCTTAGGGCCTGCGTGGAGGAGTCGGACTTCGTGGCCGTTGACCTTGAGATGACCGGCGTGACGAGTGCCGCATGGAGGGACTCTTTCGAGTTCGACCGATCCGATGTCCGTTACCTTAAGCTAAAGGACTCCGCTGAGAAGTTCGCTGTCGTGCAGTTCGGTGTCTGCCCCTTCCGCTGGGATTCATCCAAGGGCTCCTTCTTCGCCCATCCGTTAGTGTTCTTCATCATTTGGTTTTCGTTTTGTTATAATAGGGTTTAACGTGGTTTTAGAGAAAATGGAAGTGATGAATTAACTTCTCTATCGGTTTTTATTTTTTGTGGGGGGAAAAAATGATCTTTACCTCATTCTCCTGTTCAAATCGAATGCCTTGTTTAGGATAATCTATCACGCTTTCTCCCCCTGGAAGCTAGGCCTGCTTTCGATAAAGGTGAAAACTGTTCATATGTCCAGCTGATGAGATTCATGACTGATTTTTGCGTGGTTTTACCTTATCACTTCTTTTGACGGATATCCAATTTATGTTTTGATGAGATAGTGGTAGTTTACCAATTCAGGAGTATTCATTTGATATTTTTGGGATAATTTATCAGTCATACTTGCTTGTTCTGTGGAACAAGTCTCAACAGACATTGGTAGGTAATTGTAGACAAAATTTGTGTGAGATCACCTAGTTATTAATATAAGATTCTGTATGATTTCATGTTTGTAGAAATTTGTTGGATTTCGTGTGACATCTGCAGTTCTTTACATTGCAGGCATAACTTCTATATCTTTCCACGGAAAGAGTTGCCACTTCATGGGCCACCTGATGATTTCCTCTGGCAAGCAACATCCATCGACTTCCTTGCTAAATACCAATTTGACTTCAATGCATGCATATATGAAGGTGCTTTTCTCAATCAAGTTCTTCGCATCCTACTATACATACAGTGTTGCCTTTCCATCATACCACTAAAAGATAAGTCTCAATCAGTCGTTCTATCTACTTGGTCATTTATTAAATCTGGAGAGGCAAGGGGACTCCTTCCATGGCTTGTTGGGTGACTGTGGGTTCACATTTCACATGCCCTTTTTATCTGTTAGCAGTTTCCTGTGCTGTGTCATAGAACTCATCAGTTGTAGTTACCCGTGTATACTTGATGTTCGACATGTTTAAATCTTAAGCATTTGTTAATCCCAGGAATATCTTATTTATCCAGAGAACAAGAAGGAGAAGCCCTCAAAGGTTTATCTTCAGAGTACCTTGAGGGATTAGCTAATTCCTTTTGTAATTTTGAGGAGCCCGTGGATATACCAATTGCGAGAACATCTGACATTCTTTTTTCGGAGAGGATGAAGAACAAGCTTCATGAATGGCATGATTCTATATTTAGAGGTCCTGACAAAGCTTACATTGACAAAGAAGATGCTGGTAGCAACAACACACAATTTCAAACAGCTTTCTTTAAGATGCGTCCCGCTATCATGCTAAATGGGTTGACCTCCCACCAGCTTAAGTTGATTCAACTGGTAATGTAATAATTAATGTAGTGCTACTATCATTATATCAACATAGAGAAATGGATGGACTCATTAGACAGGATTATTCTATTAGGATTGGTGAGAGAAGACATAGAAGAGGATTTTTGATAACTTTAGTTTAAATAGCAAAAGTTAAACTAGAGGTTGTTTGACTAGTGATATTGTTGTCTGAACTGTTAAAATGATTCTCTCTGAACCTTATAGATGGGACCTGATTGCTTGTTGTAGATATTTTTGCTTCAATAAGCTATAGTATGAATTTTATTTTATTTGTTACAAGGTTTTGTCGTACATGTGCAAATGAGCTTGAGTTCTCAGTTTCCTCTTTTATTTTGTAGGTATCTTGAACTCAATCTTGAACTCTTTTATAGACTGTCATATATGTATATATATTTGTTTAGTAACTTTATCTTGTTCTTGTACTTCACCCCCAAAAAACAGTTTTGGCATATTTCATGTATGATTGCATATATGCAAATTCTGTTGTTAACATTTATCAGCTTGCAGTTTTTACAATTTATCATCATTTGTCGCTTGTAAGTTTGTTCTGGTGAAAACATTGTGAATTTAAAATTTTAAAAAATGTGTTATAAAAAGATGATTGGTTTGTTTGTGAACTTGTTGTAATTTTGTTGAAGTATTTCATTTGCTAATTTTATGAGGATTCTGCTTCTCTGAATAACTGGTGACAAATTATACAATGCCTTGTGTCAATAAAATTTGTCTTTCTTTTTTAACTTGCAATGTGTAAAGATGCATTAATTGTTAGATACCAGTTTCCTTTTCTAACAAAAGCTAATAATTCCAGGTTGTGAAAAAGCACTTCAATGACCTCATGTATGTTCGTGTTGTTGATGAGGACAACTCATGGCAAAGGAGGGTAGTCTATGTCGACACAAATGAAGATAAGGCTTTATTGATGGTATGGGATGAAGCTATGCCTTGCAGGGGCTTTTGTAACTTTTAACGTTACCATATTCTAGAACAGTTATATCTTAGAAACTACGTTTGACAGGACTTTGCATTTAGACTGAAGCTCAACCATGTGTATACTAAATTTTGTTATTTACTTTTTATATGCAGAAAGATGTCCTTGAAGATCTGAGAAAAAATGCAGAAAAAAGAATAAAGTCTTCTGTTGGATTTCGGCATGCTGTTGATATTCTTGCATCAGCAGGAAAATTGATTGTTGGTCATAATTGTCTTCTAGGTTTGCTGTTTATGCTCTTAGAAGTCTCTCTCTCTCTCTTTTTTTTTTTGCCAGTTTTACCAATACCATCTGATCAATTTGCTTTTATATAAACAGATTTAGCTCATATATACAACAAATTTTTTGGTCCTCTTCCTTCATCTTTGACGGAATTTGTGCAAGCTCTCCATGAAAAATTCCCCCACATTGTTGACACTAAGCACCTTTTGAACTCAAACCAAACAATTCAGCGTTTGATGAAAAAGAATAGCAAGTCATTGTCTTCTGCCTTCTCTCTTTTATGCCCCAACGCATCGTCTAATTTCCAGACCACTTCCAAGTCTTACTTGAGATTTGAGGTCCAAACAGATGAAATTAGGTAAGCTTTCATAATTCAATCATTTTATTCATTTGTTTCTGCATCAGGAAATAACAAACTAAACATGATCATTCGTTATTTTTTGACTTTGTTGGGTTGGAAATTTTCTCATACTATTTTAAACTCTCAAGTGTAAATCTGTTGCTATTAGATGTTTAATCTATCTGCAACAGTTGTAGTAACTATTAAAAAGGATTTGCTGAATGCCAGAATTTTGATATTTCATCTTTATATGTCATCTTAGCTAGGTTTTATGCTTACCTGTGCTTTGGTTTCCCTTGAGTTGTGCTTACATTTTGCTCCTCCTGATAAAAAACTAAGCAAATCATTTCAGAATAATCATCAAAATTAGACTGTATTGGGATTAGCTAATCCTTGGCCTCAATGTCTCTGGAGCACCTCTTGAAATGTGACCTTTTCTTTCTTTTCATTACTGACCACTATGAATGATTATTGTGTGACAAATATTCTTTTTTTATCCTTGCTTTTGCCTGTCCCTCGAATTGCTTCTATCACATTAGGTTTTCTGCCTCTCCCTGTAATCGCTGCTAATTCCTTCCTCTCACTTAATCCTTTTTCCTTGTATATGCCGTAGTTTGCTACGGAACTATGTGCTAGTGCTTGAGCTAAGGTGGCAGAATTTCTCTTCTAAGCAAGAAGCATGATATACTAATGTTTACTTTCTTGCTAATTGCTGAGTTAATCATTCAATCGAGTGTTGTTTTATCTCTGACAAAGAAACTTTTCTTTCATAGCACGGGGACCTTTTTTTAAACACTTCTCTAGTGGAACATTTACTCCCTTACGGATTGCACTATGTTAATTAGGATAGCATTACTCATCCATATTGCATTTTAGATTCCAACTGATTGTGGATGTCAAACACCTTAACCTCTTTCCAAGTATAAGCTTGATTTCATTGTCTTAGCGATCTTTTTTTTTTCTCTCTTTTTGAGATTAGCATTCATAAAATTTACCTCCGAGTGACAATGTTTCTTTCAGTTCATCTTGCTTCAATTCTGGCGCGAAGCATGAGGCAGGTTATGATGCTTTTATGACTGGATGCATTTTTGCTCAGGCCTGCTCTCTTATGGGCGTCAAATTTGATGTCGGTTCACCATCATTCGATCTGGCCAGAAATGCCAAGATCAATAAATACATCAATGTTCTATACCCTAGCTGGAACAGTGGGACAGTAGTTCATTTAGATACCGGCACTGAGTTTCTGGACCCAAATTATAAACATAGGTATCCGCCGGTGACCTATGCGAACACCACACTTATTTGGGGATTTCTGCCCAAGTTGAAGCCAAAGGATTTGAAGGAGTGCATCATTAAAGTGTTCGGTCTAGATTCAGTCAAGTCAGTATTCTTTATCGATAGAACATCTGCGCTAATCCAATTCAGCAAGGAGGAATTTGTACATAAATTTTTAGCTTTAAAGAATTCTTTAGAGGACAATCATGATCTAGTTTCAGTACTACACCCTCTTTCAAAGTTACTAGAAGGTGGGAACACACGAGCTGCTGATTACGATACTTACAGAGACATCTGTGCTGGTTCTGCTTCAAAGGTTTTATTTGCAGATCAAGCTGATTCCTTGGGCATCACCTGGAAAACAAAAGTCTGTGCTGCCGGAATGCAAGATACCGAGGATGTTTGCTGCCGCGAAATAACGGAAGACGATTCTCTGGCAAAACATTCAAATGGGAAGAAAAGCGATCTCAAAAGGCGATCGAAGCACCAGTCTTCCTACGAAGAGATCATAGGTTCTCTCTTTTCTTCCAAGACATTGCTTGAAAGAGCATCTTAAAACATCTGCAGCATGTGTTATTGCCAGCAAATTTTGATTCTGGAGCGAATTGATTTCTCCAAAAAGGTTGACATGTATTCTAAATAAATTATTGATCTCATTTATTAGGTCGTATTTGTGCTGGTGCTATACTAATTCATTGACTAAGCCACCGGAAAGAGAACGGTATTGTTCACGCAGGTTGATACAAGTCGAAACCAAGTTTACACGACGCAAGGTCTGTCAATGCTAAGATGACATTTCTATGAGAAAAAACACAGAAGAAGGCCAGCAATTCCAACATTTCCGATGACGACGAAGAACTCAGAGGCACACTCCAATTGCTGAACGACCATGACGGAGCTAAACATGTCTTCCTCGACTTGAGATTTGAAACTACAGAGAAGCCGCCACAACCAAACTGTTGATAGATAGCTCCCTATCATCATTTTGGCGCTGCCCATGAAAGATTGCAGCCTTCACATGACGGACAGCCATGCCTGCATGAGTCCGTTGAAGAGCTAGCACTGGAATCAACAAAGCATCGCAAAGAAGATCAGTATAGACAGAGAGAGAGAGAGATCTCAGCAAACAAGTATGGACTGAGCTGACCACAATAAGAAACTATAATTATCACTAGTTGGTCATAAAGTAGGATATATTGAGGATCTATGCAAGCAAGCAAGCACGCCTTACATATCGTATCAGAAATATCAATATTTATCGAGGATTACAAACCAAACGACGTAAGCATTGCATTAAGTTGATCCGAATCCATTAAATTAAGCTTGTTGCAGCACTTCGAGCAGGCCCATCAATGCCCGCCGTCCGTTCCGACGCCGACGGGGCAGGCCACCATCCTCCGCGTTCGACGTGGCGAGTCGCCGTCCGCCATTAATAGGTATTAATGGGGGCGGTTTGCGCAAATCAAACCTGTCCCTGGGATCTCTTCCGACTCGAACCCTAACCACTTTTTAAACTAGCTTACGATGCATAACACTCCGCTAATCAAAGCGTAAATCACGATTACTGGTATCCACGAGCCATGGAAAAGATATTACCTTCAAGTGGTAGTCGCTAAGTCGTTGTCAAACATCGATTAGGAGCTGAGAGCACGACAAATATATTGTGAATTAGGATTAGGGAAGGGGGAATTAGGTGATTACTTGGACGGTCGGATTGCGCGCTAAGGGAGATATAGAGTGTGGTCGGCGTCCATCCAATGGCTCTGATTCCAGTACGCCGAGGGATCGACGGCGCTGGCGAGATCGAAGAGTTGGGGATCCAAACCGCCGCCCGCCCAGGCCACCGTGCCGCCGCCTCGCGGCGTCGGATCCGCTGGCACAGCCTGATCCACGGACGGTGCGGCCTTCGCTTTGGCCCGCGGCGGATCGGAGAAGCCGAGCCCCATCGGCGGCGGATCCGGAAAGATTTCGGGCGCCGGGCAAAAAGGAGGCACCAAGGGCTCCGAGGGAGGGTCGGGGGGAGTCGGATCGCAGACGGGGACGGAGGAGGGAGTGGCGACCTCCGCGGAGATGTCGGTTATCGAATCGGAAGAGAAGGACAGAAGGCGGGGGCGGCGATGCCGGGGGCTGTCGGATGGGGCGTCGGCGTTAGCGGAAGGCTGCGAGGTGGCTTTGGAGGAGGAGGAGGATGGGCGCTTGGACTTGCGGCATCCGCCGCCGACGGGGACGTTACGGAGGACGCCGCCCTTGGTCCAGTACCGGCGGCAGGCCTTGCAGAAGTGCCGGGGCTGCGCGAGGTTGTAGTTATTGTAGTAGCAGAACTTGGTGTTGGTCGACTCGCAACGGGGGCACTTCGCCGGTTGCTGCTGCTGCTGCGCCGCCGGCCATCCGCCACCGCCGAAGACGCGGCCGGCAAAGGGACGGAAGTCCTGCATTCCGCCGGAATCCCAAAGGGCGTACAGCCTCCCAGAAGATTCCAGAAACTTCCGCGACGGTCGTCGACCGATCGATCGATATCGATCGATCACCGGCGGACCGGAAGAGATCAGAGGTGTGTGTTTTTGGGTAAGGCACGTTTCTCTTCTATGGCTAGGGATGGCTCACATGCTGTGTGGTATAGTTATTAGTACAACCAGACTGGGGCCCTCGTATAATTAATTAATTATTGCTTGGCCTCCAGAAGCCGTTAGTGGACAAGCAAATATCATACCATCCATACCTTCTCCCCGATTCGTAGTCATCACTGGGCCCCACCACATGACCTACACATCGTTAATCCGCAGATTAATTGATTCCTAATGGTCTGCGTATTAAAGCCGGGACCACCCCATGCGTAACTGATGACGTAGGCCCTTCAACCGAAATGTAATTAAAAAATACATAATTTAATTTAATTTAATTTAATTTAAAATTTATTAAATTAATTATTATGATTTGTTGTGTTTGCTGCCAGGCCTGCTGCTGGTGGCGGTGGCGGAGGAGGAAGGCGTGACAGTACTGGCGGGGGGTGTCGCCGTCGCCGTCGCCGTCCCCACGCAGTGGCAGTGGCAGCTCACGCATCGTTCCTCTCCCCGGAGCTTGTCCGCTACCAGCTCCTTCGTTCGTCCGTCTCGCGTTGGTCCTCACGTACGATGGCAGGCATGCATGTCCGGCGGGCCTGTTGGTGGCTCAGCATGCATGAGGTAACGCCTGCCTGCCTGCATGCACGCGCAGCTTCCTTCCTGGTAGGCAATTAATCCTGATGATCAGTAACAGATAAAATTAAGCTTCTTGTAAGTGAATTATATTGCACCGTACGTACCTGGTTGGATTTACGATGGTCGACACATGTATCGATCGATCGATCGATCGGCAGTAGTAGATCTAAGTAGTAAATTTGACTAATTACTGTTTTGCAGTCATGTACGTACTTCATTGTCACAAGTGTGCCTAGGCATCACGGCAGCCATGACTTGTGGCTTTCAGCTCAAGCATAGATCAAATGGAGTTGTCCGAGGACCACCAAAACGATGCACATATATATCTTTATATAGAGAGAGGTACTTAGTGCGTCTCGACTGTATTGCTTTCGGTGGTCCTTGGATAAATGTATCCGATCGAGTTTTTTTTTGTTTCTCAAAGAGATATATCTCAGAAAATCAATTATGAGATATATATAGTATAGCGTAAAATTAAAAATTAAAGACGTCGTCTCACATTTAACTAACCGTCAGATGGATTTTCCTTTTATACCCAAAATACCCTTCTATCTAGTATTACATTGTTATAACAGCTACAACTCAGTACTTATAAGATTTAGATAGGGATAGCAACGGACCTAAATTGGGATGGATTTGGCTAAATCCAAAATCCGTCCCGCCACCCTACCCTTTGGATCCATCCCGCCCCGCCCCGTGAATCTGATGGGATGGATCCGGATTAGATCCGCTAGACTCATATTTAAAATATATTTTATTTTAATATTAAAATATTATAAAATAAAATTTTAATTAAAATATTAATTAGTAATTAAAAAAATATAATTATATTAATAAAACTATATATTTATTTATATATACATGGGTCCGGGGCGGGTCCTGTTAAACCCAAGACTTGCCCCGGACCCGCCTTAGACCCATTTAGGTAGGTCTAAATCCGTCCCGTCGAGATAGATTTATTACAAGGTTAAGTTTGAATCTGACTCATTGTCATCTCTAATATAGTAATTATAGAGTAATTGTTATGATGATGTAATAACTCTTACTTTTAAGACTATTATAACAACTAGCTATATACTATAACATCTAACTGTAAACGGTAATATAATATTGTTATCCTATTGTATTAGTTAAGTAGTAGTTATTGTTGTTATAATTATTTCAAAATAATTTTGGCTAACTTAAAGTGATTTTTGATGAATTTTAAATATTTTTATTAAGTTGGTAAAGAGTATTTTGATATTATAGTTGATCCTGTCCAAAAGCATAAAGCTGGAAAGTTGAGAGGTGATAGCTTCGCTGACTGAATATAGACTTTGCTCCGCTCTACAAAACAGATGACGTTAGTGCGGGGCCAGAGAAGGGATCCCCGGCGTTGGCTCTCCGACGCTCAAGTCAGTCACCAGAATATGGAGAAAAGCGAAGCAACAATAGAACTCAAAAATAACACATACCTCCACCGGTGAAGGACTGTAAAGCCCGAAAAATTCCCAAATTTATTTTAGAAATATCCTAGTAATTTTCTAGAATTTTAGGATATTTTTACGTAATTTTTGGAGTACCGGAAGTAGCAAAAAGAAATAGAACGGTAAAATGGTTTACGC
>JBBMJZ010030485.1:0-25789 GCA_037833815.1 Zingiber zerumbet
CTTCAATCCTACGGCACTTGAAGGCAATTCATCTCCTCCTATTCATGGGATGCCCTAACATGCAGGCCCCCCTACCTCCTTTTATCAGCCAGTGTGCCCCTTTTACCTGCAAGTAAACAAGCATCAAATTAACGAGTCTGGGCTGGACCGAGTAGAGTCGAAGTCAAACCTTAACTAGGATGATCACTGAATGAGAAAATTATATTTTCAATTCTATAACTTACATCTTTTTTAATTTTAATTTTGATATGAGTCAATTTATATTTTTAGTCCTGTAACTTGTAATATTTTTTAATTTTAGTTTTTTTTCTTCTAAAATTAAAATTTTTTATAAAAAATCAAAAACTCCATATTCAATTTATAACTCAGCATTTTTCGTTGAAAAATTTTAATTTTAGAGAAAAAATGACTGAAATTGAAAAATATTACAAGTTACATGATTAAAAATATAAATTGACCCATAACAGAACTAAATTTAAAAAATATATAAATTATAGAATTGAAAATATAATTTTCTCGTAAATAGATTTACATGAGATCAAGCCAGTCTAAGCTCAAGTATATTCGAGCATATAGAGTTGAATTCGAGCTCCATATTTAATTATGGACTTAAGCTTAATTTTTGTTATTTTATTATTATCTTTTACTAAATAAATTAATATATTATGTATTGTAAAAAATATATATTATTTATTAATTCGTTTGGCTCGAAAAGCCACCGATGTAATAATAATAATAATAATAAGATTCAAGCTCAGTTAAATTTCTAATTAAGTCGACTTGAGCTCGATCAATTTTAAATTCGAGTTGAGTTTTGACCGAACTACTGAGTGCGCCTCATGAACAGCTTGAATTTCACGTCTAACCTCGACGGACACCACAAGAAACTCCATCCGATTCGCTTAATGGAGCATACCGATTACAAGGGCGGCTGATCTTGATCGGACGGTCGAAAAGACAAACTGGAGAACGTCCAGCCGTTTATTCTTATTTTCTCCGTCGTCGAAATGTGAGATGAGACATCATCGTTCCTTCGCAGGGTTCCATCGTTTTTCCTCGCCGCGAGCACGAACAGGATAGGAATGCTTGGTCTCGTCGCAGTCGCCCTAAGCTTCGTAGGCTTAGCGACCTTGCTCGTTAAATTCGCCAAGGCAGATGGTTGATCCGCTGCCTCGATTCTATGTTTCCATCTTCATTTTTAAAATTTAGGAATTTGTTTAATTTTCCGCGATTTCTTCAGGAGATTTTACGGTGACGTCGAGGGGTCCGCCCAAGCGAGAAGAAGTGGAAGGCAAGGTAAGCATAGTGTAATCATATCAATAGCTACTAATTTATTGTCTGATTGATGTGCTATTATGTGCTTTTGTAGGTTGTGTGGATTACAGGCGCAAGCCGTGGGATTGGTAAGCGGATTGTTCTATTTCATTATATTTTACCTATTTCCCCCTTATTTTGAGGTTTTTTTTTATTCCTGTTAATGGATTGCTCGCGTTCAGTTTCATATGTCGATTCAGCGATGTAACCTTTTCCTTATCATGCTAATTTGTTTTCCACTGTGAGTTAGGCGACTTAGTAGTCGCCACTATCCTTGTTTACTTTCAGAGGAATAGGTATACTTCTTTTGGTTGGGCTATTAGCTGACTGGTTTATCAAGTGCTTTGATAGCAAATCAATACATGGCAACATATTTCAAAGCTCCTATTGACAGCTTATTGTCCCTCTTTTTGAGGGTGCTGAACGATTTAAATAAATAAAAACTACGCAGCAATTATGAAACATGTGAAGCTTTGTGGAATAAAGTGTTCCATTGAATACCATTCCATCACTGTAAAAAAGTGTCATGCTCATATCCCTTGTTGACCTTAATCACAGAACAAGGTCTTGCTTAAGAAAATCTAGGGAGCTTTCATCCTTCATTACGGCTAAAGAAGCATACAACTCCATTTTGAGATACCCCTTTTCCGTACTAGCAATTGCGACGTTTTCACCAACCTGGTTCACATATTTGTACATCTAAGACCACAAATATCAGAAACAACTGATTCCATTGTTTTGACCCAGAATGTTGGTGCAGCTTCTCACTCTTCATAAATTGGATTTACCATTCCTATGATTGTGAGCTTATATGCAACTGGAAGAATTTTACAATATGAACTGTGGCTTTGTTATTGTCAAGGGATGCTCAAGTTCCTCCTTATTTGCCTTGCAGTCTGAATTCATAATTTTTTGTATTTCGAACGCCACTAGATCTAAGATGTTTTTGTTTAAAAATTTTAGGGGAAATTCTTGCAAATCAATTTGCTGGTTTAGGTGCAAAGGTGATACTCTCTGCTCGAAATGCATCCGAGCTTGAGCGGGTGAAATCTGAAATCATCAGTAAGTGCATTTGTTGATATCTTGTGCCTGTAACCTAACATTTGGATCTCTCTTGAACAATATTAAGAATATCTAAAGATTGGCAGGCCCACATAGTTGTATTTTAGTTTAGCCTCATGTTTTATCCTTTCTCAAAGGTAAATACCCAGCTAGTAGCATTGAAGTATTGCCTTTGGATTTGGCATCGGGTGAGGAATCCATCAAAGAAGCAGTAAAGAGGGCAGAATCCTTGTTTTCCAAGGCTGGTGTTGATTTTATGGTTCACAATGCAGCCTTTGAGCGTCCTGTGAGTGAATTCCTTTTTCCATAAATTCATATTGGATTTTGGTGAAATCCTCCTAAATGAAAACCTGTTTGAGTTATTGGATGCACTATGCTAATGCTTGCAAATTAGCATTGATATTCCAATTCTAATTGTTTTATGGATATAATGGCAGAAAAGAAAAGCTCTGGATGAAACTGAAGAAGGACTTCGAGTAGGAACTTCCCACCTTATTTTGCTAATTTTTCTGATGTCGCCATGTACTGTCACTGAATGCACTTTGTGTTCTTTTAGGCCACCATGAACATAAATGTTTTGGGGACAATAACTCTCACTAGCCTTCTTGCACCTTATATGCTTGAAAGAGGAAAAGGTCATTTTGTAGTGGTATGCTGAATGGTGTATCTAATCAGACTTCAAGTCTTATTTCTTTTATTCTTCCTTGATTACTTACAATTGTTCATTTGTAGATGAGTAGCGCAGCTGGAAAGTGTCCTGCACCAGGCCAGGCTCTATATTCTGCTTCTAAGCATGCTCTAAATGGATATTTTCATAGTCTGCGTTCTGAGGTATGGTTCAAATTATACATTTCTGGTTGAGATCTAATCTGGCTATTTGCTGACCCTTGTTCTCAACATGATCTATGCTGTCCCCTTGTGGCAAAGTAATGCTGCTCACTAGTTTTATTTAGACAGTACCTGTTTTTCTTGTCTTTTCTTTCTGATGCCATCTTGCTTGTTCAACAGTTATGCACTTATTATGCATTATGATTGCTTCTCTTATCCACATAATTATAGAAATACCGTATGCTGTTTTGTACCATTGCATCTGCCCTTGAGTTTCCCCTGCCTTTTACCCCCTTTTTTCTCTTTCATATGGCAGCTGTATGACAAAGGGATTAAGGTAACAGTTGTCTGTCCTGGGCCAATTGAAACATCAAAATCTTCTAACGCAAGTTCATCAGCAGAAGGTGGACTCAAGGAGGTTTGTCCTTTCCCAGAGTATGCAATGACCATTATAACTTTCTTATAATATAAATAAAACACGCAACCTTTGATATCTTTAATTAGATTTTTGTTGCTGAGTGAAGCATTGGCTTCCCTATAAACTACCTACTTATTTCAAGGTTGGAGTAAAAAAGAGATGTCTCTGGATGTCACTTGGAACAGTCACCCACTAAAGTGTTTTCTTAAACTTCCGGTGGATCTTTATTTGTCTAATTGTTTATGGAACTTTTTGTCAACAAATCAAAAAGAAAAATGGGGGGGTTCAGTATGAAATTTATAGGTTCTTTAAATTTTCATGGGCGTATAATCTTGCATCTGGCATTTCTATATTTGACAGAAGCGCGTGTCATCGGAAAGATGTGCTGAGCTGACAATTATTGCTGCAACACATGGGCTTAGGGAAGCCTGGATATCATATCAGGTTTTTTTTTTTTGTTTTTTTTTCTGTGGTAGAGTATTTCCTTTTAATTTCCTTGAACCAACAGTTAAATCATAAGACCAATAAATGATGGACTGTGTTGTTCAAACTTTTTTTCATGAAATTAATTTTTCAGATGAACGTTAGAAAAATATCATCTCATCTTTGTCCTTCTTGTTAGTTCTCTGTGATGTGTTTTGACCAATTTATGTTCTATTATGCAGCCTGTGCTTTTTGTAATGTACTTGGTGCAGTACATGCCAACCTTGGGATATTGGTTAATGGATCGGGTATCATCTTTTACTCATCTAAATTTCATATATCCTTTTACTTTGCCATTCCCTAAGTTTGTGATTTATTTCATGTTCTTATTTTGGCATTCTTGAAATATGAGTTCATCTGAAAAGTCTATGCATAGAATACTTCACTGAACAAGTCCTAAATCAGATCTTTAGGGTGAAAACAATAATAGCTAGCTTGAAGTCATGGATAGGGTAATTATGCTAGTGCTCCTTAATCTGTCAGGAGGCATAGATTAATGCTGCCCTGCAGTGATGTGATAATGCTGATTGAATTTGCCTTCAAAATCTGTATTTTGATAGCCTCAATTTCCATAGACATGCATACTGTCTGCCAATAGGTAGTGATATTTGTGAATGATAAAGGACATCAATAGTAAAACTCAAGCCCTCTATAGTTGCTTTGAGTGTTTGGTGGTTACTAGCTCTGAAAATAATTCCTCCAAGCTTGCAAATTCAACTGCATACTCTACCATATTGTGAGATTTGCATGATGTGCAAGAATTCCTCTACTCTCATGGTGTTCTTCATGATTTTCCATTAGGTTAAGGTAGCTTCCACAAAATAATAAGTGGCAAAAACACCTACTCTAAGCAACCAAGTTCTCTGAACTCTCCTATATTATCAAGCAAGTCATGGATTGCTAAGGGATTGAATCCTCCTTTGATTGAACTAAACTTGTTTGGAAAAACACTTGAACTGCATGAATCGTACATTCTTTGTAGTGTCTAGCTAGATGTGGTATAGGCTTGTGTGTATGCATAAATGGTTCATTGCTAGATTCTTCCCTAGTAGTCATCCTCCAACCATGAAGAACGATAGCTCCTCTTGCTGCTTCATGACCACTCCCACAGGCTCCATTGACAGGGGCAACCTTTACATTGGACATTACCTGGAATTGTATAGGTGGAAGGGAATAAGATAATGACACAGGAAAGGAAGCAACAATTTTACTAATTGTAAAATAGTGAAACCCCCACTTATACTCTTACTCTGAGACATATGGTTGCATGTCTGGGATCATGACATCCAAAAAACCAAAAAACTTGAGAAGCTTAAGATAATAACAACTTGTCAATAGAGAACAACTGAAAACTTTAAACCTAAGCAATGATTCTAATTGAACTGTCATGACACAAATGGCTCTTGGTACTATTTGTCACCATGACAATTCCATCATCATCACCTATGTTGGACAATGGTCCATGTGAAAAGGCATTATAGAATGCATGCATACAACACGACCTAAAGTCAACCATCTATGCTGACCATATAATAGCAAGTGCAATATTCATAATTAAGTAATTGAATGACTTAAATGTATTTTCAATATGAGGGGTTTGCGAGTACAAATAAAAAATAAATAAATACAAGCAAATAACTACTTAGAGAAACATCTAAATAACTTAGCTAGCAGAAGTAAAGAATAAAACAAATGATAAGTCCTAATGTGCAGTAAATAAATCTCTAGGAGAGTCCAACAGCAGTACATGTCAAACTAATACAACATAATGTTGTTATGTATAAATAAAGTGAGCGATAGCATAACATGCAATTTTAATAGAAGCGTAACAAGTATAGTAGGGAGTTTTAATGTTTAAAACTAATGGCACCATGGTCAGTTAGCTTTATGTTTTATAAGCGAGATTGAGCATGACACTTGTGTTTCCCCTTTGCTTTACAAAGGAGAGTTACTCCGTGTATGCTCACACGGGTACCTATACTAACACATAATCCATAAATTCATCAATGGTTGATTGAATGCAAAATACTGATGACAATAACAATCAAGTACCTATGACACGATCAATGAGTGAGCTTGGGTTGGTTAATGTCCATGAACTATGTTTGTGAGCAATTTATGAACAAAATTTACTTATTAACTTGTATAAAATTTAATTGCCAAAAATAGTATGTGTGCAAAATGTTCATGAATAATTTTGTAGATTTTTTCTTGTGTTCTTCTAAATCTAGTATTTGTAATATGTTAAAAATAAAGAAATAGTATAAATTTCATCAATAGATAAAAAATTTAACATAAATTATTAGAACAACAACGTTGATAGTTGAGTTCGAGCTCAATAATATTTTTTTAATAAACAAGTTTGATAAATAAATAAACCAGTTTGAACATAGCTAAGCTCGGCTTGGCTCATTTACACCCCTACTAGCTAGTAAGAGAGTTAAAATAATTACACAAGCTTCCAAATGTGTTTCTTCAATTTAGCTTGTAAAAGAAGGTATATATGTCATTTTATGTATTAGTAGCAACGATTTGATAGTACCAAAGAAAGCAATAACATCAAGCCTGATAATAATACTATGCAAGTGAATATAACTTAAGCAAGTAGTAAGCATAAAATAAATAGGGCATGCATATGAATAATGGAAATAGCATAAGTATCAATAGTTTTGAAAGTAATGCAAGCATTAAGAGTAGAGAATGTCAAAAAGTTTTCCTTCATAGAATTTGGATTTTCAACCTTGACCCCTGACAATTTGTATGTGCTTAACCACTACCACCACTCACAAGAAAAATCTGACTAACACTCCAATTTCCCTACAGATACGTCAAAATTCAGTAGCAACGCATATAATTTACTGTAATATGTAAATAGAAGGTTATGGGGCCTAACGGGCATCATTCAGCTGCTAAACAACTCTCTGCACCAGTACAACAGCTATAAGGGTCATAAGCTCTCCTTAAACTCAGAAAACTCAATAATCAACCCCCAAAAAAATTATCCTAGGTCTGTCTGATGAGGGACATTAGGACATCAAATCCTAGTTGTTCAGGTTTATAGGCTAAGCTCGTGGTTAGTACTTCAAATCCTTGTCGTTCAGGAAATAACTGTAAAAGTCAAAATTTCAGGAAAAGAAAAATCTAGAATAACTTGATAATTCCTTTTCTTTTTCAACAGAATGTTTGGTAGTAGTACATTTTTTCTTCATATTTGTTGTTTAATATTAAGTTAAGCTCAGGTTTTTCTTGGTTATCCAAGCATATGACCATGTTTCCTGATCTAGTCTGCAAACCTCCTGCATTATGCATAGCCATGTTGCAGTAGGAAACAATGTTGTTTATTTTTGCACTTTCCAGTGTAGCTAGAGACAGCGTGCCAGTTTGAGAAGGATCCAATTTGCATATCAACTAATAACGATATGATTAGAACTAAATTTCACTGCACGTATAAATATAGCAATTAAGGAAATTAGTTATGTTACTTATTTTTCATATGGTTGTCACTGTGAATCTGAGTTTTGAGTTTTGCCTGAATCAATGTGTTTGTAGATTGGTGCAAAGCGACTGGACGCTGCTGCAAACAAGAAAAGTGCTTACAGTTGGAATCTATTATTTGGTCAAAAGAAATCGATCTGATGCTCTCTCTAATCTAGGAGTTCATTCCTCCAAGAAACAGCTTTACCACATTAAATTCCTGTTAGCTCTTCCAATTTCAATTTCCCTCATTTGCTACAAAATTCTGTATAAACAACCTTTACGATTCAATATCTTTAGTTTTAGTTTATAGGTCTAAAAAACATCATGACTGTGCCCAAACATTGGAGGAAAATCATGTGACCTTTAACAAGTTCGGGTACAATTTCTAGTTAAATGATTTGTTTGGCACCAATGACTTAGTCAAAGTTTGTTGGGTCAAAACATCTTATTCTCAAAAAAAAATAATAATAAATAAATAAAGTAAAATAAAAAATCCTCTACCTTAACGGTTCTTTTAGTGTCGGTTCTACATATATACCAGAGTAAATCTTAGATTGTTAGTTCATACATATATATGGAGATATATGGAGGGAGATAAATATATAGCAAAGTAAAACTTAGATTGTTAGTTCATAAAAATTAACTATGTTAAAGATATTAGGTGTCCATCATCTTTCGGAGAGCAACTCCATATTCTCAAGAATATACATACTGTCTGATTTTAAGTTGATTTGGTTTACTAAACAATTGTGAGTAATAAAAAGACTAAAGAAGATACATCTTTTGCATATTTAAAAGCGTTGATGAGCGTTTTTTTTCCAAAAAAAAAAAAAATAAACACAAAACTTTGATGCATTTTTTTGAGTGTTTTTTTAATAGTTTTTATACATTAAATGCATTCATTGGGGATTTTTTTTTTATTTCTTTTATATAATGTGAAATGTAACGATAAAAGTTGTCGTTATTGACAAGTCATGGATTTTAATTTTGAAAATAACTTTTTTTATATAATAAGGATGCATACATGCATCTTTCTTTGGATCCCATATTAATAAAAATTTTGTGCATCAGACTCCATTTTATATAATGTGAGCAAAACAAGTTTAAACATGTCCATACAAAACAAAATGAAACTTCTCAAATAAGATCTGTCTATGCTTTTTCTAAGTAACAATTTCTTTAGTATTTGTATCTACATGTATTAGAAAGACAAATGGACAAAAATTAAAACAACCCCTCTTTTAATAAAGATCATGGAAACTTTTAATTTTGCATTAAAAGAGAACTCTAAAATGGCTCATATGATATTTCTACTAATTCCTTTTCTATTTTATACAGATTGCACTTTCACCCGTTTAACTAAAGATCTACCATTTAACTAAGCAGAGTTAGGTAGGGCAATCATTCAGTAAATAATGAATTAAATTAATCAAAAATTGATTTAATCGATTCTCAAAGTTTTGTTAAAACTAAATTAATTGAACCAAATTAAAATTAAAAAAATTATTTTAAAAATCAATAAAAAAATATATATATATAATTAATAATTAAAATTTGATATTTTTTAGTCTTAAAATAATAAAAATTACAAATAATATTAAATAAAAACATTAAACAAATATTATAAATTATATATAAAGTCTAATAAATAAAATTCAAAATTTATTTTTTTTAATAATTTGGTTAACTAAAATTTTTAATACGAAAATCAAAACCGAACTCAATTAACTGATATTTTTTAAAATAAAAATTAAATTTCTGAATTGACGGAATCGAATTTCCGAAATAAATTGTTTCAATTAGTTTTTTTTTTTAATTGAATAGTTGCACACCCCTAGATTTATGTAGCAATTTTCTGATCTAAATTTTAGAAGTTGAAAAATGATAAATAGTCGCAATTGCTAAAGATTTTTAATGAAGAATCTTAAAACTTTTAGCGGAGTATTCACTCTCACTAAAAAATGTTTAAAAAAAATTTTGCAGGAGCTTGAAGAATGATTTCAAGAGGTTGAGATTAAGTAGGAAATAAAGCTGAAAAGACAAACGATAGTTATTCTATTTTTCTGTTTTGATAAAAAAAAATCTCCCTAAATTTCCAAATATTTAAATTAGCTATCTTATATTTAAAATTACTAAATTAAATACTTATTTTTGAAGCTGAAAGGAAGGTGAAAAGATATGGGCGGAAGAGTATTTTGAAAAATTAGCGTAAGATTTAATAATTTAAAAATAAAATGTATAATTTTTTTTATTTTAACTTTTTATCGGAACAATTAGAGGGGAAAAGAATCTGAAATTGTTTTGGGTCAGCCAACTCAGCCCAATTGATTTGTCAGCTGGCCCATAATATTTTAAATTAGGGTTACGGTTTCTATGTCCGATATCGGGTCTATATAAACACGCATATACTCACAAAGGATTGCACGCCTCCTTCCTTTCTCCCTTTTATCGTGTTCGTTTTTCTTCTTATTCTGATCCATCTCCATCCATAAAGATTTATGTTTTTTCGTTTTCGTTTGTATTCATCGTTGTGATCTTTGAGTGGTTATTGATGGGAAGATTAGAAAAGCCAATTTGCAGAGCGGAAGCGCCTTGTACCTGATGGCGATTTCTGCATTGAAGGTTGGCGAGATCGAGCTGATGGCAGTTCTCCGTGCCACTCAAATGCCCCTTTTTGATGATGGCCTCGAACAAGCTGCTACATTTCTATTTTCTTATGGTTTTCTTTCATCTTATGCTGGATCTCATGGATTGCTTTTCGTCCCTAAATCATCTCCTTGGTAGTTTATCTGTTTTTTTTTCAAAAGAAGGTTTTTTCTAGTTCTTTTTTTTTTTTGGCGATCTGCTATTTTCTTTTGATCCGATCCATATGTTTCAAATTTCCTTTGTGCTAAATTCGTTTTCGTGTAAGGAATATCTATGCTGTAATTCTGTACTTCATTACTCCGTCATTGAATCTTGATTTTGATGATTATTACAATCTAATTACATGTTTATCTATTTTTTTAAAAGAAAGGTTTTCTTTTTTGGGGTGTTCTGCTATTTTCGCTTGTTACGATCGATTTGTTTCGAATTTTTTTTTTGTTAAATTTGTTTTTATGTAAGAAATATCTTTGCCGTGATTTGTACTTGTTTCTTGCATCTTGATTTTGATGATGGCAAAAGTCTAATTGCATGATTATCTATACGACAAAGGAGAAAATCGATGTTTGAACATGTTGGATGAAATTTGCCCTACGACGAAGAAAAGGCGAGATAAAGGTCTACGTACCCTAAAATGAGAAAATAAATAAATTTAGGAAATTAAAAGCAAAAAAATGTGAGATAAAAGATTATTTTTTTAAAAAAAATTAGGGCCGACTCTTTTAAATTATTCCTTTTTTATAATAAGATTGGTAGTTTCATCAAATGCATATTAAATTTGTTTGATAAAGAATTTTTTTTATTATTTTATGTGTTTAGTTTAACATTTGCTAAAAATATTTTTATTAATTAATATATGCTTTTTACAGTTTAAAGATATTTCATTGTAATTCTTTTTAAACTAGATGAGTTTCTTTTCCTTAAAATCTGACTTTACTTTACACTTGTTTAAAAATAATTAACTTTAATATTAATTTAATTCGTTGACAGAAAATTAAACTTGATAAACATTGTTTATTAATTCCAATACTAATTCTTTGAAGACATAATAAACATTGTTTATTAATATTATTCATGGACATTAAATTTCATTTATTTAATTAATTTTATATATTAAATGAATATAAATAAATTCTTATTAAATGGAAATCAAGTTTATTCATGAATGTTCAGTTGATTTATTTACAGCCTTAGATCCCACAGCATTGCAAACTTTCCATATTTTCGTTAGCTTTTTCATCTCTTGATTTGAATTTATTGCAAGACATACGTACCAACAAAAGCCTTTTGCTGAATTCCTTACAGCTTAAAAGTTTAGCGTCAACAAGTTTATTGTACTCTTTGGGATTTTACGATCACAATCAGTCTCAGCTCTTTACCAAGAAAACTGATCTTTTATTACTAAGAATCATATATGAGAGGCAGATATGACATACAAGTTACAGAGGGCCAGTAGTGGGAGCCTTCTCCTGGGATTATTTCCTGCAAATGAAGGGACTACGGATCAGCATTTTTTCAGACAATCAATATGCTACTTACCAAACACAATTTGACTTGTTAAGTATCGAACTTTAAAGATTTAGAGAACGCCAAATGTGAGAAACATGGGATTAGAAAACCAGGCTACGAGTAACAAAGACATGATTCATTGATTCAGCCAAATTTCACATAGCAAAAGGAGAAAAGAAGCATCATTTGATGTTCTAAGGCTAACTGGAGGGTGATGGATTGATAACAGATGTACCAAGGTAGTTTGAAGTTCTCTCTCCATCTCCTCTGCTTTGCAAGTTTCTCGTACATCTTTTCAAGCCGCAGAATAATCTCTGAGAATTTTGGTCGGATTGCTGACTGCACATCCCAACATTCTTCAATTAACCTGCAGTGAGGTCATAAAACACAATGAAACTTTGTTTCATGCCAAAAAATAATTGCTGCTTTAATTTGCTCGAAGAAAACCATAGAAGCAGATTAGGAATTTGAATAACCAAAAATAAGAACGTCTACTATAAATCCATAAGATATCATTTTAGTTAAGGCCTATCTTTTTTTTATATAATTTTACTTAGAATTTTAAGGCAGACTTCGAATTTCTAACCCAGTGGAACTTTCACAAGATTTCATAGTGTGGGTGCATTTGGAGACTGAAGGAGATCTAGAGACTTGAAAAGTTACAGGAAGAAAACAAATTGACAAGATTTGAGTTTGTGTAATTTAAGGCAATAGAATCTAGCAAGCAGTGTTAAAGTTGCCTTGTTTAGTGATTAAAGGTGTTCACTATCCCACACATGGTATTAGAGCCGAGGTGTCAGATCTTAGAGTGATACATCTAAACTTCGTAGTGGGTGAACAACAAGCACATGTAACAACGGTTATCTGATGGAAGAAAATTTAGCAAGCATCTAAGGTCCTTTACACAGATTTAATAGAAAATCTAATTTTTCTTTGTAAATATTATCAAATATATAGATGCAATAGTGTGTATGTGGTAGTCTACTTAGCAGAGTAGGGCAAACCATATGTGAGGTTTTAATGAGCATCTAAACATATTCCAAAGTATTATCGATGAGTTGGCTAAGCTTGCAGAGATCTCAATGGCGATAACACAAATATTCCTTCAGTATCTAATTTAATGATGTTTGGGTGAAAATTCTTGTTAATGGAAGGCAGAGGAAGGTAATTCTAGAGGAGATAATGAGAGAAAAAAAGTTGACATTTTAATTCAAGTGAAAGTTCACAAATTACATAGAGCGAGGAAAAAAAAGGGTTAAGTTCAAACCTAGACTTTTGCAAAATGTGCAACATTATAGATGTAAGGCATATAATCACATCCAAAGAGATAAAGTAACAAAAGCAAAGATGCAAAACACTGCTCTTATCATCTCAGATGAAAAGAATACACCTTCTATAGCTTGGTATTTGCATTCAACTTGTGTGATCTACGTTTCCAAGAAAGTTGTTTCCATCTCTTGATGCAGGTGCCTAAGATCAAGATCATGACCTTAGAAGATCACTCAATCTTGGAGCTCCAAGGTGTCAGTATAGTGTTTACTTAAAGGGCTAAGAGGGTCAATACCTCACTAGAGGATTACCTTGGAGCACCATATGGGCGAACAATATAATGTCAGGTGTAGCTAGCACAGTCGTGTCAAATAAACCATACCATGGCGTTTTAAGGTTGTTTTGCATAATTTAGCACCATGAGGGCTGGAATTTTATGAGTGCAAAATTTTCACCAATAGAGCATTCCAAAACATAAGGATGTTGTGAGGTGCATTTGAAGACTATGAAAAACCAAAAGACCTATATAGAAAGATTTTGATTTTTTTTTTTACGGTGTTTGTTAATGCTAGAAATCAAAGTTTTCACTTTTCTTCATCCATGTTAAGAGAGAAGTCCAGGAAACATTAAAAGATCACTTGTAGAAAGTGCAGACAGTGACTTTGTCTACTTTTGCTCTCATCATATAACTCAGATAGAGACTTAAACTGAATCATGTTAACCTAGTCTTTCTTTGTGTGTTTGTGTTATTCTAGCCTCATGTCACCAGTAACCATTGAGAAATTGAATTAGAAGAATTATGCTTCATGGGTTGCAATGTACTAATTTATGTGCCAAGGATAGTTGACACAACACTATTTGAGCTGTTGAAATTCTTGAGTCCATTAGAGCCTCATGAGAGCATACTAATGCTCGATCATTTGTCCTCCTATGATAGTTCATTAATCCATCTCATAAACATAGATATATTGCTTCTTCTCTTGCTTTGAGATAGACACGAGATTGACATATGTATATAGGTGATATCTCTTAAGCTTATGATGTGATTGATAGCCTATTTTAGGGATAACCGTCCAATATTGAGATCACTATCCAGGTCATTGTTGTTGATCTCTAAGATAACTTTCTGATCACATCAAACTTAAGGGTCACAGAGGATCCAGTTGACCAACTTTTCACCATTATATTTCTTTATGCAATTCATCCTAAGTTGAAGCTTGTGAAGACTCATACCTTAGAAGGTACCTCCATTCCACCCCTAAGAATGATAAGATGTCTAGCAAATCCATAGCATCATCTGATTCCATAGTAGACAATCTCAAGTGGGATACTTAAGCAGGTTAGGAGATTTTGCATCTCTCTTCATGGATATCCACCAAGTCTATACTTTATACACATGTTTATGTAGCTCAAATAGCTACAACTACTCAAGGTGATTAGTTTACTTACATTCCATCATGCTCTAAGTACACCCGACTTTTTCAACTCTGCGATACAACAGTTGTATCCCTCTATCAAATGTTGTCCTATATCATGAAAATGTTGGTGTAATCAGTCCCTAGTTGGCTTACTTAAGTGAGATTGTTGATGCAGTCACACTTAATATATGTTTCAAAAAAGTGTCTGTGCAGATGCAAGAACTTGATAGGAATTGCAATTGCAATTATGTAAAAGTTCAAGTAGTTCTTGGCAAAGGAAGTCCCGAAGGTGAGCACTTGGCAAATAAAGTACGGGAGGAATAAACTCCCAACAGATGGAAGTCCAAGTAGTCTCGGAGGTGAACTCCTAGCATATGAAGTCTCAAAGTGAAGTTCTGATAGATGGAAGTCCAAATGGTCCTTAGCAGAGGAAGTCCTGAGATCCTAGAAAATTAAACCCAGGAGGAGGCAAAGGTTTGACGAATGTCGAATATCATCTACGTGTTTGAAGATGTGATAGAAATGTCATTTTGGGCATAGTCGTCCAAAGATTCAATCACAGAGTTATCCAGTAATGTCGAGTGAAAACACAAATGCCAGAAAACCAAGTCAAAAGGCATATCTAGTAAAGTCAACCGGAAGGCATTTGAGACTGATGGAAAAATAATTGACTGATGGCAGATTGGTTATGAAACGGTCATTGTAGATAAGGTTTTGGGGTCGCCATAAAAGAATCGAGTCAATTGATGCTCTGTAGACCTGCTCTATAAATAGAGTTAGTCACTTCAAACACAATATGACCATGCATTTATTGCTGTGATTCAATTGTTCTGAAGTGTTGCAAGTGACCTCAACAAAGTGCTCTTCAATCAAGTTCATTTGTTATTCTTATTTTAGTTTCTCTCTTGTACTTTATTCTAAATTTGTAAAAGAGAACTAATTACAAACGAGGTCTCTCCACCCTTGAAAAAGAGGGATCATTTCGAATAGGGGTTTCAAGGAGTGGCTTGCCTAACAAGTCATAGACCGTTGAGTAGAAGCGTGGGGATTCAAAATACATTTAATACCTCTGTTAGCAACTTTTTATTTTTCAATTATTTCCGATGCATTATCTCTTACATCTAACTATTAAAAAATTTTGAATAAAGCCTGGCATCAAGAAGAAAAAGAATTTAAATTTATAGGTTGCGTCTATTCACCCCTCCAGATGTATGACAATCTTAACAGAAAAACTTTCACTGCATTTATAACACATTCCACTTCATCTTTTAACTAAATCCTTAACCCATGTTGATCACGCATCTAATAGCATTTACTCCTTTCTACTCTTAATATCATGCTCGCTATTAGTTCTTTCACTTGGGCAAAAGGCACTAAGCAAGCTTTTGCTGATCTATCTTTATCACATTCCTCTGTCATTATGTTACCAATTTCACTTTGAATTTATTATCAATTAGCAATCTTACTAAATCTTTAAACTTCACTACAATATTTACTGATAGAATATTCCCTAGTAGCTATGTTATCATTTACGATTTAGGGACGTGAAAGCCAATTGGCATCAAACATAAGACTTGAAATCTTTACCAACTAGATGCGCTATTATTATTTGCTCTTGTGGTTGAACCCTCTCAGTTTCCTCTAGAAATCCACAATCACCTCAGACATTTGAGTCATTCTAATCTTTAGAAAGATAGTTTCAATTTTGACTGATATTAAAATTCTTGAGTGTGAGTAGAATAGTTGGGAAAACATATTTAGTCTATATTTCCTAATAGTTCTGTGAACATGTTTTAGTTCAATGTGATATTTATGGTCCTAGTTGAGCTTATTCAATAATTGCTTTTAAATAATTGGTTGCTTATATCAGCCTAGTCAAGAAAAATATGAATTTTATTAATAAAAAAAACTTTTGAAGTCTACTATTTTTTCTCCTTTCTGTGATAAATTTTCCTATTGCCTATTTTCACTTTAGGAAGTGATAATGCTAAAGGATATTTTTTGCTTAAGGAATCCTTTAACAACCATCTTGTTCTCGTACATCTCGATAGAATAATATAGTTGAAAGAAAGAATTGCCACATTATTGAGATTGCTCATATTGTTCCGAATTCATGTTATCTCCATAATCAAATGTTCTTCACTATCCTATTCCCTCATATACTATCTTTTGCATAAGGTATTTAAGCATAATTGTTTTATGCATCTCCTATTTCCCGACAGATATAAACTATTAAAGTGCCACCTGAAGAAAGTATGTCTTTCTCATCTATTCTTGATTGTAAATGAGATATTATTGTTATTCTCATGCATTATGAATAAATCACTTTTTTTTAGTCCACTATTTTTCTAAGAAAATTCCTCATTTACTTCTAAGTTTGTGACTGGGTGCTTCCACTTTTTACACATTTGTCTATTTTATTACCTTTTCAACTAGCACTACATCTTGTCCTAGATCCATCGTCTCATTTGGAACATTACTCGCTATTATGTTATTGTTTCTTCTTTAGCATCACATTCCAGTTCATGTTATTTATCCTATGTTGCATTATTACCTAGCTATTATGTTTTTATTGCTTCTTTAGCATCATATTCTATTCCTATTCCTATGATTGTGTTCAAGGAACACTCCAATCCAAGGTGAAGACAAGGCTATGGTTAAACAATTTTAGTGCCTTAGATGACTAATATTGCTTCAGATACATATTCCGATGGTCCTTTCATTAATTGGATATCAAAAGATTCATTCTCAAGAGTGACATTGCAAAAAAAAAGTATATATAGAACAACCATGAGATTTGTTGCTTAGGAGAAGAGATTTAATATGCGAATTGAAGAGGCCTTTGAATCATGTAATCTTTGAGAGCATGGTTAGTAAATGTAGTTCGCCATTCTGTCAAATTGAGATGATCAAAAGTCTCAGATCTATATTTCGTCGTACTTCTCCATCAGAAAAGCATATTCTTCTTATCATTTATATATGGAATTATAGATAATATTGTCATACATGTGATTATAAAGAGACCAAGGCTAAAATACTGTGTTCGTTAACACTTTCAGATCAAGGATTAGGTAATTTAGGATATTTTTTGACATAAAGATGATCCGCTCAAAGCTAGATGCCGAGATATTTGCAGCAGAAATATTTACTTGCTATATTCAAAGAAATTAATATGCTAAGAGCTAAGCCAATTGATACTTCTATGAATTCTAATTGCAAATTGATACTAGAACATGGGGGCATTGACTTATCCAGGAATGTCCAGAAGGACTAAATTAAACCACTTTACAATTGCAATAATTAACATATCATTTGCATCAACGCATGATGAGGCTATTTCTTAAAGTTTCATGTCATGAACATTTGGAGGTAGCCTTGAGAATGCTGAGATTCATGAAGAATGCTCCAAGGAAGGTCTCTTTTATTAAGATTGTGATAACCTTTAGATTATGGGGCATGCTGATGTTTACTGGGTAGATTCTCCCACAAATAAGAGATCAACGTTAGATTATTATGTATTTTCGGGAGTTAATCTAATTCCTTAGAACAACAAGAAGTAAATAGTCAAATTGAGCATAGAGGCAATTAATCAGTAGTTGATTACTGAATTTGCACATGCTCCTAAATGTTAATAAAATTGTACTGCAACAACCAAACTACATTGCGGACAATATCTAATATGTTCATAAGAGAACACGATAAACAGAAATTGATTGTCACCTTGTCAAAGAGAGAGCACAATTTAATAAAATTGTCAAATCTGTCCCCCATAACAATCAATTAGAGGTTTTACTAACAAAGTCACCAGAATAGAGTATATTACATTTTCATAATATCTTAATCTAAGGGGAGCGTTAGCAACCTAAATATAAATAATAAGAATTCACTTATAAATATCATATTCATTGCAATAAAATGTAATATTATTGTTACAAATAGTATATTTAGGTAGAAAGGACTAACTTTAAAAAAAATTACCTTGATGCTTCTCTCCTACACTCCCCAATGCTTTCATAATTTTTTGAAAGCCGATTCAGTCACAATGTTATTAATCACAGTTAGCTAACATAAAATATTTATAAACTTCATAAAGTATGCTGACCATCATAGTCAATAAAGATATGTGAGAAGAGTTGAAAAAAATGCAATTATTTACAGTTTTGTTTATTTTTGCTCTAACCTCAAGAAAAATTCAACTGCAGCTAATTTACTTAATTCTAATATCTTGACTTAAATCCAAGATGTGGAAACCTGAATATGACACATGAGTCTCTTCTATTAAGATAGTAGACTTACTCAAATAAATCAGGCAGATTAGTCTTAGATTTGATCTTTAGCGGTGATGGTCTGTAGTTGTCTACACAAATCATTTTAGCGACTTCTTTGGGAGCCTTGGTGTGGAAAGCTGGAATTCCTTCAATCATCTGAGCTTGCACAATAAAATATTGGTCATCTTAATCAAAGTTACATCTGCATTACATAAGCTAGCATATAAAAAGAGATATCAAACTCAGAATGATACATGCAACAGAACATAGACAGTTGTGAGGTAGAAAATGATTAGCTCTCATATGAAAATGATCATCTCCCCTTCATCATATTTCTTAAATTTCAACATAAAAGGTCCCCGGGGCCATGGTGTCGCGGTAGGACATCCAGGTTGTCTCCCAGGCACCCGCGGTTCGAACCCTAGCTACAGCGTATTTGTAGAAATTTTTTCCCCAAATGGGGGGGGCGTAATCAAAGGATGTTGGGCTTCTGGGCTAGCCGCCGCGTGCGCCTCCCGATTTACCCTGGTGGCCGGTGGGAAACTTCCGTGGAACCGGGCCGGTCACCCCTAGAGGTAGTCAATGAGGCTAACTGGGATTATCATTTTTTAAATTTCAACATGAAGGGGAAGTGGGGAAACTAGATAGAACTTATTCATATTCATATATCAAGAATTAAAGTTTGCTGCATTTCTTTCTAAGCTATCTGATCAGAGTAATACTATGCTTCCATGGATTCAGATGCTCACATAGATAAATGCATAAAAAAATGTATACTATAGCCGATGGAACAGATGCAAGCACATTGAAGGTACTTTATGGTAACCAAAAAATGATTAACGAGCTTAGAAACAGACACATCATAATGGATATACAAGCTCCCATGGAGCAAGGATCATGATACTGAGCCATGTTGGTCGGCATGAGCGGAATTTGGGATTCCGCCCGTCAACCGACACCAAAATTATTTCGGCACCAGCACCGGGTGGAGCCGCAAGGCAGCAAGATCACAAGGCCGCCACGACCTCACAATGGCCACGTGATGTCCTCCGCATGGTTGCGAGGCCACCATGACCTCACAGCAGCCTTGCAAAGGCCTCCGCAAGATCACAAAGTTGTGGCGGCCTTGCAAACTAAGTTTCCTACCACCACAAGGCTCACCTTAGAGATTGTTAGTGTCAAAAATTAAATTGTCTCTTGTGTAGGTGCATGAATTGTTCAAACATTGGGCCAAACCTAGGACTGGCCAAGCATTTGGGAAGACTCTTTCAAGTTGGGTGATGTTCCTACAATTGGATATTGAATTATGGAGTAACTAATGTATTAATTGGGATTCAGCCCAATTTTATTGGGCAGGAGCATGCTGTCATAAATGGTCCAAGGAGCTAAGAGGTGAATTACAAGTAAAGAGCAGAGTTATTTGGTGGGGGAAAACTTATGAATGGTGAAACCAAAGTTAACACAATTAAGCTAAGTAGGAAGCCATTATGGAAAATCAAGAGGGGAGGAGATTGTTCTATTATATGATATTTCATTTAGGTATGTTAGACAATTTAATCAATTTGCAAGTTGTGCAAAGTGTTGAAAATTTGTATTCCTATTTGAACGTGGTGAACATGGTTGTTATATATACCTGAGGTGGTATATGATCAACCGTATTGTTAGTTGGAGTTGTGCATTTTATAAGATTAGTTATTGTTGCATGGCACATGATAATGATCTTAGTCCTCACTTTGGAGGAGTGATCTCAAGCATTATTAATAGGCTTCGGCAATCTATAGACTATATTATGATTTATGTCGTTGCACTGGAGGAATGATCTTGCATGTTATTGATGGGCTTCAATGGTTTATATATAATATTTAGACTATGTCTCAAAGATAGACAAGTAATCTCACATGTTACTGGTGGGATATTGCCATTTATATACAATATTAGGACTATATCCTGACATTAGAGTGATCCTGAGTATTATCAATGTTTTTCAATTATTTATAGATTATACTAGAATTATATCCTTGACTGGAGGAATGATTTCACATATCATTGATGGGTTTCAATGGTTCTCAAACAATTCACCATTATATCTAAGGAACAGCCCATGATATTCTTACAATGTTAACCAAGGTGCCCACATTGCAAACTTAGTAGTGTAACCATTCAATCAATGCAGATCTTCAACACAAACATCTCTTAGAGGAAGGGAATAATGTAAATGTGGAGGACAAAGTGGAGTGAACTAGGGAAGCAGTTGGGTGTGAAGATTAGGAGCACTTGAGAACATATTGGCTCAAAACAAGAAGGTGAAGTTACTTGCTGATCTTCCAGAATGGAATGAAACTCAACACAGACTCCAAAGATATTCTACTTTCTCCAAACCAAACACCAGTTAGTGGGGGAGGAGAAGGGCGATGATGCAAGGGGAGGTGCGAAGGTGGTTGAGGATGGCAATTGGGCACGGAAGGGAAGAGGGGAGCCATGAGAGAGAAGATGGACCTTTATCAGTTATCCTATTTAATCATCATTTAAGCCCAAAGGTCTAATAGAACAAGTATTTAATAGATAAAAGTTCTTTTTAGGAATTAACACAAAAAGATGACTGCATAGTTTCAAAAAGCATTAGTATGATTTAAATAAGTTAATACTTAAATAAGCTGCAAGCCATTAGTGGGGTAACTTTAAATTTTAAGTCAATATGATTAAATTTAAATGGTTTAATTGAATCACATTTTAACTGCATTTATTCTATTCAGATATATGTGGTAGCTAACAATTCCCCTTCAAAATTTGCCTAGACGAACACATATGTGGACGAGGCAATTTTTTTAAAACCATGGTTAACTACCAAAAAGATGTAAAGTCTAACAAGATGTTGTTAAGCAATCAAAGTTACAAGGTTTTGCAACTGAAGCTATTATGTCTTGCACAGATGCACGTGCAAGCCAAGTAGGGGTTTTCTAAAAACATAGTTAACTGATAAAAGATGTTATGTCAAAGAGGCAATCAAAGTTATAGGGTTTTGAAGATGAATATGTCCTGTAATCCAACAAGTTAGATGTGCTATCTAATGAACAAGATTGAGTGCAAGTAACAAAATAACCCTAAAACATTATCTATGGGAGTATGTTGTCAACCAAGTAAAGTATTCACCTACTTCATTATATGGGAATAAAGAGTAAATTAACTTAGATGGATCATAGAATACTACAGACTTCTATTACGAAAACAACTTCAGCAATACCCATCATTCAAGTTCATTGAATTGTAGAACATTTATATGAAAAGACTAAGGATTTGTACCACGGAGCATTTATATGAAAATCTACAGCAAGCATTTAGTTTTTAAGTTTTGAATAAGGTTTAAGTTTCAATCTTGTTCCACGTATCAATCAGTAAGTAGAACAATAAGTCTCAACACCAACTCAAAACAATTTTTAAAACTGTAGTTTACCAAACCACGCCCTTTGTAATTGAAAATGACTAAAAGGAATCTCTATAATCTTTAACCAAAAAGCCTCTATCTTCCCAGAAATCCTTGATTACAGGATGAAAGTTATTTCACAAAATAATTATTAAATTTTTCATCAAGATAATAAAATATCAATATTGTACTTAGGACACCTACAAGCACATAATAGTCAAAATATTTATTTTAGAAAGCACAAGAAGATTTGCAAATCCACTTGAACTTTAAAAATTGATTCAAAATAGAACCCAAACTCATCTTAGAGTCAAATTATTCATCACATTGATCTTTTTGGATACAACAAAAATCAATATGTTCTACTTAGGGTGTCTAAAATTTCATAATAATCAAAACCAATGATTTTGAAGGTACAAGCTAATTAGTGAATTAGCTTGCACTCAAAAAACACCATAAAATATGCAGAAATTGTTTGAAATTTAACCATTACTAAGAATTAGACACCTTAAGTAGAACTTTATTAGGATTCCTTGTGTTCTTAAAAGTTAATTTTAATATAAAAGCATTTGATAAGATAATTTGTAATCCACTCTCATTTATTTTTGTCAATTTTATATGCACAAGCTGATTTGCTAATCAGTTTGGATCAGCATTTGATTAGTAGAATGTTGATTTTTTTTAAATGCCCAAAAGAGTTTATTTTGATAAAAAAAAAAATCAACCACAAAATGCTTTATAAAAAAAATCGGCACCTATTGTCTAAATTACCAAAGTGCAAGTCAATTTGCAAAGTCTTTAAAATAAAAGATTCTAGCCATTATGAACTTCTAAAATTCTACAAGTAGAGTACTATATTTCTTGTGTCCAAAAAGTTTTTTTTTGATGAAAAATATGGCTGTAAGTTGTTTTGTAAATTGGATTTTGAATCACACTTTGTCAATTCAAACTTGCACCTTGACAATCAAAGATTTTGATTTCTTCAGTCCAAAAATTTATTTTGGTGAAAAACATGGCCACAACTTGTTTTGATAAAACAACTTGTGCTTCTGTTATCAAGAAGATTATGGGAAGATGGACACTTTTCTTTAGTAAAAAATGATCATAAAGGCATCTTTTGATCATTCTCAATTACAAAGAGCATGGCTAAATTTCCCAAAAGGAATTGCTCAAGCATTTTTGCCAAATTATTTTTTGCACGGACTCAATCAAATGAGAAATAAAACAAACCTCAAAAAGAATGAAACTGAAGGAGAATGCATCAACGCTTCTATCAAATGTTTCATTGTTGTACAGCTCTGGTGCTACGTACTGACCTATAGTAAATAGAAGATATCATTTAGAATTACAAATATCAAATATAAGAAAACGGAGAGCATAGCTGCAATTTCAAAATCAGCTTCCATTAACTATGTTGAAGTATGCAACATGATTCTCCAGCACTACAATTCACTACTTCCTACAACAGTTCTTGTCTAATTGTTGGGGGTCAGTTACTGCATTTGAGATTTTTGACAGTAGAAACTCCAAATGGATCACCAAATAATCATTTAAGCATATGAAGCTTGATCAACAATGCCTAGGCTAAGATGACTCACTATAATGACATGGAAATATATTTTAAAAGTCAATGTCTACCATGAATCTCTATAAATACTCCTGTACAAGGTTGATTGCATGGAGTGAATAGGTACTCAAAGATAGGAGAATCAGATTTAATTGTCAATTAGAAAGTTATAAAAGTGTATAAGAAATATAGCAGCAAGATATTATCACCAGCCAAGCCTAAAGTTTCTTTTACTTTTGCAATTAATTTTTAATTGACCAGAAAAGAAGAGGGCATCGGTCTTCAGGCTCTGAGAATCAAATATTTAGGTTAACATATAAATTATTATAGTAATAGTGGAACCAGAATGAATAGTTATGAAAGAAGAAACTTGTGAACCGTAGTTTACACAATTATTGGGTCACCTGAAGTATCAACTATTAAATACATAGTTACATATCAAAATTTCTTTAATCCAATGAACATAACTAAAGTTAGTTAATTCCGGACACTTACTCAGCAGGAAAGAAGAAAAGAAGAAAATAAAAAGGGAAAAGAGGAACAAAAGAATGAAGTGGATGTTTTAAACTAACATAAGTTCAAGGAGTCATTGTTGATTCAAGTCAATGATATGATCCCCAAATAGGCATATTCAAATAATCCCATCAAAATATTATCCTTTAGAATAAGCTATTAGATTTGTTATTAATTTACATTAGGTCATTAGATTTATTATTATTTACCCTTTCAAAATATTAGAATAGGTTATTAGACTTATTATAATTTTTATATTGATTTGGCATTATTGTATGACTATACACAGACTTACAGAGCCATTATGTAATCTTTTAGAGAAAAGCAATAAAGTGATTCAATTAAATAATCAAATTACTTTGTTTATTGGAGGTCGATCCTCTCAAAGTGATCATTATTGGAGGTCAATCCTCTCGAAGTGATCATTCTATCCCCTTTCTTTCATCCTTTTCTCTATTTTCCTTTGAGATAAGACGTGGTTCCTATCAATTTGGTATCAGAGTGAGGTTAACTTCATATTATGACAAATTGGAGATCCTTTGAATATGAATTCCCTTGTCAGAGAAGTAGAGATTCTACCGGATTTATTTCTAAAGCAAAAAGATATTTTCTCCTGCATGACACATCAAATGATTTAAAGGTGGAGATAGCTTCTTTACTTCTAGATTGAGAGGCACTCCGATGGTATCAATTATTTGTCATGTCATGGATTGCAATATGGGAGGGGTTTGTAGATGGTCTTCTCACTCGCTTCACACCTCACGAGTATGATAATGCAGATATGGATTAGACTCCAAAAATCAACAATCACAACAGTAGCAAAATATCATAGTTGCTTTCTTCGACTCTTTAACCAAACTCGTGATTGATTAGAATCAAAATTAGTGAATACTTTTTATTGAAAGACTTCATCTTAACATCCAAAAAGCAGTGAAGACGTCTTATCCTCGCATGTAAAAGCCGCACTGTGCTTTGCACGATTGCAAGAAGAGAATATCAATGAGGAAGCACGAAGAAATAATAAGTGATACCGAAGTCATCAATGTACGCAAAAGTGAATATTGATGGATGAACCAATAAAAGATTCAAATAAAGAAGATATCAACAAAGAAGAAATACAAGAAGGTGCCAATGAAATACAAAATGTCAACAACAACAACAACAACCAAGCCTTTTCCCACTAGGTGGGGTTGGCTAAATACAAAATGTCACTATGACAAAAATCAATTCATGCCTTAGAAGGATTACAGCCTCCACAAATAATAAAGGCAAAAGGATTCGCTGAACAACAATAAGATAGTTATAGAGACAATATACACTTTGATAGCAATAAGAAGAATTTCTCTATCATAATCATCGCAACGCCCATAATTGAAGTCATTGCATCTACACCAATCTCTACTTCCATCATTTAAGTGAACAAAGCAATAATACCTTGTCATCTCCAACAACATCCAACAAATCATGGAGTATTTTTTCATCATAACTCGATTAGGATATGTTAGAATAAGTATAAGAGTATTTTTGTCTTTTGGTGTATATCTTCTTTTCTATATAAAGGTCTAACTCGTGGTTCCCAAGATACGAGATTTTAGGTTT